>APFE030161732.1:0-22834 GCA_000404065.3 Pinus taeda
TGTGTTATGTAGTCAACCAGCTGAGCCAAGCTATGGTTAGGCCAACCAAATTATTTTGGAGGGGAGCTAATCATGTTCACCGGTACCTCAAAGGCACTACCCAACTTGGACTACGGTACAGAAGGATAGAGGGAGTGAAGCTATGTGGCTTGATAGATGTAGATTGGGCAGGAAGTACATTAGACTGAAAGAGTACATCAAGTGGAATTTTTAGTGCTTGATCTGCAGCAGTTTCTTGGTACAATAGGAAGAAAAGATTTGTGGCACTTAGCTTGGTAGATATAGAATACATGGTTTCCAGTCAAGTAGCATGTGAGGTGATTTGGATGAGAAAGATACTTGTTGGATTGTTTGGTCAGATGATGGATCCAAATGTGATCTATTGTGATAATCAGATTTATGTCAATCTCTATGAGAATATTTTTTTCATGATTGATCCAAGCATATAGATATCCAGTATCACCAGTTACAAGACTCTGTGCAGAGGCGGATAAATTTCTTGCAGTACATTTTGACAAAGGCCTTGTTAAGAGGGAAGTTCGAGTTCCACAGGTGCAGGATAGGGGTGGTTGATAATCCCTTTCTTGTTGAGAGGGAGTGTTGAAAAATACAACAAGAAATTCTCAATCTGATTTTACCTTGATTAAATTGAGAAAATTTGAATTTCCACATTAACAGACAAATTGGATGATGTTATAACATGGCTTGTGTCACCCAGTTTACTCAGTAAATTTAAGTTGGAGGAGTTAGAGTTCAGTTCAACATGTGTGATTGCTAATTTATAGCAATCAAGGTCAGTTATCTCAAGTTTTTTTCAATTAAACTAGTTCCAGCCTTTGGAGGAACTAGTGGAAGGTCAGTTAAGCAGTGGGACTTCATTCAAACTCAATGATCAATCAGCCCAAAATAGCTAGTGCATGCAGAGAATTCAAGTTACCCAGTTGAGGTGGAGATTCCAAGGCAATGTAACATCAGTTGTAAACTAGTCTTGAGTGTATAATTGTTGCATGGAATCATATGATAAACCTAAGGAATTGTGCAATTTGATTTGAGGAATTTCCTAAATAATAGGGGCCTAATTCCTCAAGGAACAACGCAAGGAAATAGGAGCTCAAGCAGAGCCAAATTTTGACTAAGTCTGGATCAAAGGCCTTCAATGAGCAAAGAGATAGGTTATGCACTTGGAGGATGTGCTCAATTGAGAAAATAAATTGTAATACATCTTTATTCATTTGATTAATGCAAGAAGGCATTGGGGCTTTTAGCATATTTCTTTCCATGGATAAAAATACTTGTTGCATGTGAGTTATTTCTTCTTGCATGTATGAGATTTTTGTTTTATATTGTGAATTACTTTCCATAGAGTAGTAGAGTAGATTTGTGTCTTATGATTTTGATTAAAACTTCACAAGTAGTTGCAAATATATAGCCTAATTTCTACAAACCCACATTGAAAATATTTGAAAATACGTGGAAAAAGTGTGTTGAAACACACTTTATTAACATGATTTTTCCACATATTTTCCTGTATTTTTTTAATGTGGGTCCACTTAGAAGTATGTAGGGTGGGTACTCATTGGATGTGGAATTTAATATTGCATTCAACGAGTGTCTACACTTGACATTTGAGTACGCCTATAAGGAGAAAAACTGAAAATACAAGAAAAAAATTAGTTTTCTTCCTTTCTCTCTAAAATATTTACCCCTGGGATGACATCATCATCTTGAATCCTATTTGTTATTTTAAAGTCATCTTTATTAGTCAAATTTTTGTTTTGAGGCTCATATTTTACCTCAAAATTCCCCTAATGAAGGTGTACCATCATAATATCTCCAACAATGTTCCATGGAGATGATGGACAAGCTCAACGATAAGCACAAGATGCTAGGGATATCAAATCTTGTAGTTCCACATGTAAGAAGTAGTCATACAGAAAGAACTAGGCAGTGTAATTGAGGAACTTTGTGTGGAGGTCTCTCTAGGTGATACCTTGATAGATATCCCAACACCAGAAAGCTTGACCATGTCAAAGAGACCATTATCCAGTTGCATGTTCAAACCCTCAAGCTGCAACAAAAGTTGAATGTTTAACCCGTATTGACCTAGTTGGATCTTAGTTCGAAGATAGCCAAAGTTGATATGTTATTCAATTAAGCCAAGACATGTGTGGTAAGTTTTGTCAATGTGATAAATCAAAGATTTGCACTGCAAACTTATTTTGACACTATTCCTAAGATCACCACACTAAAACAATATGCCTGATCATTGAAGTTTTAGCTAAAGGATAAGCAGAAGCCCCTTATAGGCCTCACCCTAGTTGAATGAAAGAACATCATGATCATGATATTTTCCCTAAGATACGAACACACATATGCCCAAGAAGAATAGAAGATGCTCTCTGAGGTTATCCTTAATGCTTGAGAATGGGTCGAGAACCATTATGTTGCACTCATAAATACCAAGGCCACTACCTCCAGAGTGATCAAGTTAGGTGATAATCTCAAGCCTACCTAAGAAACTATGAACATGGAAGCAATTGATAAATTCTACCAGGATATCTAGTAGTTGCAAGTGTCATTCAAGGAGCTAAACCCTAGGTTCCAAACTTTTGTGCATGCCCTCAAATAGTGTAAACTATCAAATGGGAACTGTAACGAGTACCCATTTTTTTGAGGTAGTGAAAAATCATCTAATTTTGAAAAATGTTGACCCAGAATACACTTTTTTTGGATCATATTTTTGACACTTTTAATTTTCTTATGTATGAAGTATGAATATTTTTTTTTAGATGTTAGTGATTTTCATACTGAGTTTGAAAATGTTGATGCAACATCAAACCCCTTTTTTTAGAGGGCTTATTTTTTACACTTTAAATTTTCTTATGTATCTAATATGAACATTTTTTTTTAAATGTTAAGTTGATTTTGAAAAGCATCAACTTTTTTTAAAGCGTATTTTTACACTTTAAATTTTCTTATGTATCAGTATAGAATTTTTTTTTTTTTTTAAATGTTAGTGATTTTCTTGTTGATTTTGAAAGTGTTGATGCAACATCAACCCTTTTTTAGAAGCTTATTTTTGACACTTAAATTTTTAAGTGCAAATATTTTTTTCAAATGTTGGTGATGTTCATGCAGATTTGAAAAGAAACAACATTTGTTTTTTTAAGGCATATTTTTGACACTTTAAATTTTCCTATGTCTTATTAATGCACATTTTTTTTAAATATTGATTATTTATCCAATTTTTAAGTTATTGTATTCCCCTTTTTCTTTTTCATCCTAAGATGTTTGTTTTTTAAGGGTCAAACTTGTGTTTTTGTTTTCTTTACAATACTTTTATAATGAAATTTTTAATTTATTTTACAAAGTTTAAAAAAATAATAACATTAATTGTTGAGGTAGGATTTTTATATATTTTTAATATGTGTATTAATACTCAATACACAAAAATAAATGTACCAAAAAATAACAAATCATCACTCAACAAAGAATACACATTTTGCATATAGATATAAATAAATAAAAAATAAGTATTTCATGACCTTTTTGCTAAAAATGACATGTTCAATAAAAAACAATGAAAAAATTAAACAAAAAAGTTGAAAAAATAGCAAATTTTATGAAATTTTTAAGAATTTTATATCCAAAAATTATGACATTTGAAGTTTTTTCTAAAAAATGATTCAGATAAAATTTTAAGTAAAAATAACAAAACAAAAAAGTTTAAAAAATAAAAGATACAATTAAAAATAAATAAATACATTAAAACAATTGTTTGGAAAAAAAATGGAAAAGAAAAACATTAAAAAATTAAAAATTAAAAAAAAAACACACACACACACATTTAAATAGAATTATAATTGACTCCACATGGGGTAGCTCAAGCGGCAAGGGCCGTGGAAATGAAGTCTCACCGAACCGGAAGTCTTGGGTTCAAATCTTGGGCTACGCTTCCCCCGTTGAGGGGTACTAAAGACATGTAAAACGAAGACGTCCCCCCTAGCTTACAAAAAAAAATAGAATTATAATTAAAAAAAAAAAAATTACAGAGACACCACCCAAGGCCCCTTGGTTGGGCCTAGCCGTTTCGGGGAATTGAATATGCCCACCCAGGGGGGCAGAGGGGTTGCGGGTCAGCCCCGCCCATCCTAGCGAGTGACCCATCGGGCACCTTGGGCTGATCAACAGATTCTCGAAATTGTTTGCTTTGGCCAATGACCCCTTGGACCTCCTGGGTGGGTGTTGATTATGGAAATCGACCAGGCATGCCCAAGGGCCCGAGGGGCCGCTGACCATGGCCTGTGTATTTTTATTATTATTTTTTTTACTCAATATAATTTTAAATTTGTATTTTTATTTGTTTTAAAGTTAATGTTTTTTTGTGTTAATTTTTTTAATGTTTAATTTACTATTCTTTATGATTTTTATTTTAATATTTTGAATTTTTTATTAATAGTTATTTATATTTTGATGTTTTTAAATGATTAATTTATTAAATTTTTTAAATTGTAATTTTTTTATGTTTTATTATTTTTTAATGGTTTAATAAATATATTATTATTTTAGTTATCCAATTATTTTTATTATATTGATTTTTTTTTCCTTTTGGCGTAATTTTTTTAATTATATTTTTATTTACTTATAAACTTTTCTAAATTTTATAATTATTATTTGGTTAAATCTTTTTGAAATGTTTTAATTTTTACGTGTGTATTTTCCATTTTTATGTAATTTTATATATATTTTTTAATTATTTTGTTTTATTTTTTTCTACAACTCTCTATTGTTCGATTCCTTGACTACACCTGACCCCATTATGTGTCAATTTAATAGTCGATTTTAAAGTTTAATTATAAAGGATTAAATCCGGCCCCGCAATGTGTCAATTTTATAGTTGATTTTTAAATTTTCATTTTAATGGGTCAAGTTTGCCTACACTACATGTCAATTTGATGGTTTATTTTTAAATTTTTGTTGCAATGTGTCAAGTTGTCTTAGACTAAGTTTCTTTTATTTTATTTTATTTTTTATTTTTTATTTTTTTTATTACAGTGGACGGCAATAGGGGCAGCCTTGTGACTCGCGTTACATGGGGTCGATTCTAACCGCTACCTCTATAACCACTAGGAGCTGCGCTCACCCCTCTATATAGCTCCAGGGTAAGTCTGGGGGATTTGAGCTCGTGACCTTTGGTACAGAGCCCACCTTTCTAACGAACTTCATCGCATTGTGATTACCAACTCGCCTACCCCTTGCGGATTTTAGACTAAGATTTAAAATAGCTATACTTTTAGCATTTAAAAATTAAATCACTTTGGTCTAATGACTCTTTTGTTTAAGTGTTCATTTTTAACGCTTTTTTAAACATATCATTTTTCCATAATACGATGGTTGAAATATGTTGAAAACTTAAGGTTTTTTGTAGTCATGATCTTTGGTTTTAATTCCATGGTTGAAAATTTGTCAAAATTTTAAGGCTTTTTTGAATTGTGATATTTTATCTTTAATGTTCTGGTTGAAAACAATTATAAGTATTTTATCTTTAACACCATGACTAAAAATTGTTGGAATCTTAAGGATTTTCAGAGATGTGATATTTTATCTTTAATGCCATGCCTGAAAAATCATTGAAATTTTAAGATTTTTCAGAGTTATGATATTTTATCCTTAATGTCATTGCAAAAAAATGTTGAAAAATATATATATATATTATATATAATATATATATATATATAATAAAATAAAAATATAATAATAAAAAATAAATAAATTATTCCAGTATCAACACTTTTTGTTTTCACGGTGTCTTTTGCACAAAAAAAAATGTCTTTTATTGGATTTTACTGCCATTATTAAAAAATGTTGACAATTTATCCCCCCACCAAAAAAAAAAATGTTATGCCAACATCAACACTTCCTGTTTTCAAGGTGTTTTTTGCACAAAAACAATTGGCTTTTATTGGCTTTTACTACCATTTTTTAAAAATGTTGAAAATTTACCTCGAAAAAAAAATATGTTATTCCAGCATTAATACTTTTCATTTTCAAGCTAATTTTCATGTTTTTTGGCTAGAGTTCTTGTTTTGAGTTTATATTTACCGTTTGATAGTTTACATTGTTCTCATTACTACGGTTTCATTAATCACATAGGTGGTGTCATATGCATAGCCTCCAACTCAAGGGTAAACTAGATATTAGTGTTGGGGGCTTGTTGCTACTAGGGTGGGGCTGATTTTTTACGAATTTGAAGATATGCACAAAGGGACATTATGCCAACCAAAGGGGCATTATACCAAGCAAAGGTGTGTTGCACCAAGTAAAGGGATGATGTGGCAAGTAAATAGACACGGTGCCAAGCGATGGGGAGACACTACACAAAGACACAACACACAAGCATTGTGTAGAAGAGACGAGGATAAAATGCATAATGTCCAAGGATTGATGACTTGTAACTAACTCTAGTTATCTTTTTTAGTATCTGATTGGAAGTTAGCATGGTGCTATGTGGAACACACTATCAAAGGTTGTAAGAAGAAAGAGAAATTAGTGATTGTTGGAGTTTTTTTGAGCTTTTTAAATCTCTTTAGTTTCATCTTTTGAGTCTATCCCATTGAGCCTTAGTTTTAGTAGGATGCCTAAGGTGATTGTATGTCATGTAAAGATATTATTTCCAAGAGGAATTAGTGGAATGAATGTGCAAATGCATCCTCTGTGAGTCTTCCATGTTGTGTCTAATGCACTCTTTAGCTTGTGAATGTAATAGTGAATGGATCTTTAGACAAATGTTTGATGCTTGTAGGTTAGATTGCTTCCACTTAAGCATGTAATTCTAATTTGAATGTTCCCGCAATTCCTACAAGCATCTTGGATGAGACCTTCTCTTATCTTTGGGCATTCAAAACGTTGATGCTTACTAGGTATTTGTTAGCTAAATTGATAGAGCCCTAGGTCCAAAAGCCTACACCAAGACAGAGAAATTTGGAGGTTGAAATAAGAGTGCCCTTCTAATTGCAAATGTCTCATCCTAACACATACAAAGACTATATATATATCATATATGGGAAAATATTGTAATTCCACATACTTGTGGCACTCAAGTATAACCACAAACATTTTACCTATATTTCTTCATGAGATTTTTCCATTGAAGTTTTACTTCATGTTCATGTACCAACCATGATAAAAACCTCTATACATTAGAACTTGCTGAATGTCATCCAAACTAAGGACAAGCATGAAAAAATATTTTCTGTACATGTATTTGGTGCATCTATTCCAACCTAGGAATGAAAACTTTTTGTTAATGTCTCAAGGCTCTCACAAAAGTTTTTTTACCATTTTTGTTGGCTCCCCGTTAATCGCGGTGTAGAAGGTTAATGCTCCCCGTGTGTTTCGTGGCATGTGCATAAATCTAGCAATGTGTCTGTTTACTAACACATGCAGGTTTTGGTGTAACGGCAATCATGTTTCCAACAATTTTTTACCATTTAAACACAACCATATGTGGATCTAAATTCAAGACATCTAAAATAAACTTCCAAATGTTGAATCCAATTATCTTCATGCTTCCACTAAATACTAGGATCATGTGTTTTCTCTCCTAACTAGGATGTTAGGATAACATGGGTGTCATCTAATTTAGGGTTTTTTCCTTGTGTATTTTCATATTGTGGCTAAATCATAAATTTCATTTGCAAACTAGATATCCTTCCAGATTTTTTAGAATAAAAAAAATATGTTCTTGAGGATGAATTCTCTTCACTCTTTTCACAATTTGGCCATCTTTGGGCTATGTTCTCAAGTTTTCTCTCCTTATCAATGTTAATTTGATTGCATCTAGCATCCTTGACCTTATATCGACCTCTTGTGTTCACCATTAATTGTCCTTGTTGGTGGCCTTTCCAATTAGTCAGAAGAACTTGCACCTCCATTAATAGATATCATTCATGACATCAATAATTTATTTTCAATTTCCAAGCAAAAGGGGATGCATAGGCTCAGCAAGGTTTCATATCTTATATGCAAAATTACATTGAACCACTAGAGATCCACACACTAGAACAAAAGGAAAATGAGGCCGTTACAGAAAATGGAACAGGGAGTACAAAGAGACCCCATGTTTATGAAAGATCAGACTCAAACCAGGAATCCCTTTCAAAGATTACAAGTTGTGAGCTAGCAATGGTCAGTTGGTCCAAATACAAGGGGATAGCAGAAAATGTAGAAAAGGAAATGCAAGAAAGAAAAGTTAAGTGATTATTATCACACTTAATTTCGGTGTTTCATAATGTATTTGTCTTCTTCTTCTTCCAAATTAGCTTATGTTCTAAAGCCGAGAGGTGTATTTTTCATAATGCTTTTTAGCATATGCAAATTGTAATTTTGTTACATTGTTTCGTGATGAAGAAAATTATAGTGTTTTTCTTCATATAATATATATATATATATATATATATATATATATATATAATTTTCAATTAAATTTACATATTAATATTTTCAAGAATAAATTGACTTAAAATTAATTACCAATTTAAGCTAACTAATACATTGAATGAAGAAAATTACAAATGTTTTTTACATAGAAAAAAAAAAAGGTTTATTTTCAATTAAATTTACATATTTAATTTTTTCAAAAATAAATTGATTTAGAATTAATTACCAATTTAAGCTAATTATATTTTGCTAAATTAATACTAATACATTAAATGATTAAATGTTTTTGGCACATAAGACATTAATATTAAATTTAAGAACAAAAAAAAACCAAGAGTCTGTGTCGTAATGTGCATCACTAATGACAATCATGATTTGGCTTCCCACTTGGTGCCTAAGAGGTGGGTTTTCATTAGATGGCTAGTGCAAAAATGTGTTACACTAATGACAATAGCATTTTGGATTTCACTGGGAGCTTAAGGCACGAGATTTCATTAGATCCCATTATTCTCAAAGATAATTTGGTTTCTACTTAGATTTTGAAAATTAAATTCATTTACAGATTAGAACATAATTTACCAAAAATAAATTTACTTATGAATTTCATATACTTGCTATAATAATGATTATATATTGATGTTTTCTTATAATTTATATGAAAAATTATAACATAAAATCATATAATTTTATATATATATTTTTAGAAGGTCTTACTTTACCCCCTCATATTAATAAAATATATAATACAAAATAAAAATTCACTTTATTAAATAAAAAAAAATACATATACACCAATCCTTTTGTATTAAATTATTAATTTATAAAAGTATCCAACAAGTAAACCTATCCCATTTACACATTTTGCACTGAATTTTTTGTTATTACAACTTCAATGTCTCTCAAATTGGGATTGCCTTAAGCTTCTCAGAAATTGGCTTAACTTCTGATACAAAATTTTGGTTCATACATTGCAATTGCCTTACGCATTTTATGCAATTGCCTTATGCTTCTTAAAAGTTATGTTACTATTTTGAGCTATGTTTATTACCTGGGTTAGGATTAAAAAACTTAATGTAGTTTGAAAGGCAAAAGGATTTAATCTAAATGGACAAAATATATTTCATTTGCAAAGAGTTTTATGATAGTAAATTCTAAAATTGAAAGAGATATTGTTGCAGGTACATTTAGTAACACCTAACAAAATCATTCAAAATAGCAAGATCCATCAAATTACAGGATTTCATCTGTAAACAGTGGATGTACATTTTTAGTAACGGGAGTTGAAAACTTAGAGGACCTCTCATTTCCCATTATTCAGTATTCTTGAAGCCACTGAGTTGCATCTATGAAGCTTAAATCCAAATATGGTTGGACTTCTGTGGTTGTTAGTTTCTGAGACCATTTCACTCGGTCCTTATTGTTTGCACCTGGACCGTAGCACTGGTATTCCCCATAGACAACGCTCCTTTTCAACACAAAAAAGCCATTACAGTTATACCTTGGAAAGAAGGGAAGCACAATTAAATTATTTCACAAAATGTGAGAATATTACTAATATCTGTGCTTGTTGGGCTGGCATACTGCCCAACCTAGACCATTTTTTAAAATAAAGTTATGAATTAAGGAACTTCTTATGTCCAAAAAAGCAACTGATAATAATGCTTGAGTGTGGAAGTGGAGAGTATAACCTACCCATGCCTCTCAACCAAACCCCAGTCATCCCATCCTTGCGGGACGATGATGTTGGCCATGTAAGTGTAAGCGAAGATAACGCGAGAATAAGCACCCCATGCTCGCCCTAAGAAAACTTGTCCTGTCCCAGTGATTTTGCAGGCAATGAAAACAAAACCACCTTGGTCATCTGGGCTGGCTCGGTTTTGTGCAGTTATGGATCCTGACAAATATCTACTATCAGCCTTGGCATACAGTTCACATCCCTGAATACAGGTAACAAATTTTCAATTTTAATCAGTAAACTATCACAAATCCATCTAAACCCAGTTCAGGTTTGACATGTTCCATATAAAGAGAGGCTGTTGTTTTTTATACTCAACTACCTCATTCAATCTAAGGCTGTTTTTTAATTTCACAAACTTTCTAAAAGAAGAAAATACTGACTATTTTTTTTCTCAATAGTATCTCAAAAAAACAAGTCTGTAAGATTGGGATAGAGCATTAAATTTGGTGGGAGTTCATGATAATAAGTTTGGGCCGAATTCATGTGGTTAGTTCAAGTGGTTAAATGCTATGAATTACAAGTATGAGGTTACCGGTCAAGTACTTGAGCTGGTTGCCTCTGGGCAATTATTAGACCTCCTTCGATGTCCTTGTTGAGTTAGGTTGCCAAATTGCAATATGCAAAATACCATCCTCATTCTAAAAATTTGGCAAAGGCTCAGAAGATTTCCCCTGAATATGCAACCTATTGGAAAAGAATTAAGCATGGGTTTCCTTTTTAGCATATCTTTTACAAACTTTGGGTTCAAGTCCCTGGGCCCCTGGGCTCGCTGCCTCTGTGGCAATTAGTGGACCTCACTGGATGTCCCTGTTGATTTAAGTTACCAAAACTGCAACAGCCTGTTTACTCCAGATACAATCCTCATTCTGAAAATGAGGGAAAGTGTCGAAAAGATTTCCCCTCGATGGGTTTCATTTTCGGTTCATCTTTAAAAATCTGGGTAAGAATTGCCATAGTAAATGTCCCGAGAGTTTTGATCTGGGAAAAATTAGAGGGTTTCCATAAGAGAAAGACACAAAATATACCTTATATGTGGACTGCCCATGGCCAAAGATGAAATCAATGGAGCCTTCAATGTAACAATTCCTGAAGTAATGTCTCCCTTGGTAATCAAAGAGGGTGTCCTGCGCTCCTTTAAACCCACATTGATAGAAGGCAGCCATGTCTCCTGCCAGCAGAGCAGCCACTGCCTGTTTGCCATTGGCTCCGGGCGGTGCTGGGGGGGCAGTATTCTGTAAATGTCAACAAAACAGAACAGATCAGAGCATTGAAAAGCCCAGACGCGGACTAAACCACATCGTCATACAAACAGCTTTCAGATTTAACACATTGGGCATTAGCTGTAATTACCCAAAATCCTACACCCTTGGCAGTGAAATTGGGGGCAAAGGATGAGAAAGCGGCACTGTCAGCAGTACTCCCATCTGCATCAGCAGCTAAGTCCCACATTATGATAGAGGACTCTCTTCCACTTCCCTGAAACATGATGTTTGGTTTGTTGTAGGGTATTACTACCTTCTCTCTGTCAACATTCAAGAAATGTATGGTTAAAGACCCTTTCGAAATTTGAAAGGCCTCCATCAATCAATAGAGTAAAATGTAACATGTATATCTGTACTCGGGATACTCTGTAGGTAAAATATAACAATTTTATCTGTATTAAGGACAGCTTTTAGGATCTCTGGAATAGAGTAAAAATTCACAATAAAATTTGTTCAAATTTCTTGCCATTTATACCTCAAGACTGTCTCTGCTACTCCACAAGTTACAATAAAATTTGTTCAACCAATTTTTTGCCATTTACCTTGGCACTATCTCTACTGCTCAACTTTTGATTATATGAAATACTCTTAACATAACTATCTATATAAATTATTAAAATGTTTGTTATATAAACCTTTTACATTTTCTGAGTTGTTATACATATAACATCACATATACCTCAATTTCATTTAGCTTCTCTCGTAAGATAAGTATATATATACATACCTGTAAACTCCTTCATTGATTTGAATATAAATCCACTCAGGATTATCGACAGGAACAGCATCCACTGCAGCCTGCACTGTCTGAAAGTTCCCATGGCCCGAACTATCAACCACCATGTAATGGGACACAGGTATCTTCGAATCCAACTGCCACATTCTGCCATCAGATCTGCGTCTCTGTCTTGAACCTGTCCTGTGTACCCAATTTTCAAAATCGCTTTGATGAAAACCACCTAACCCCATCACAGTTATCTGGGAATTGAGGCTGCATTGTAATAGATAGACCAATACAGTCACAGAAAGGCATGAGCAGAAGATGAACTGCATTTCAATATGTGAATAGCAGAGAATTTCAGTAACAGGAAGGAATGGAATGAAATGGACCAAACAGAAAAATGGTAGGAGGCAGAGCTAAAAAGCCTTTTTCTCGTTCAAGTATAGAAACAGTTAGAAGATTCTTGTTCAATTATAGAATTAGTTAGAAGAGGATAGTGGAAAAGAGCACAACGAAACATGAGCAGATTAATTAGTCGTTATGATTTCTCGTAATTTGAAGCTGGGCAGTTGAAGTAGAATACAAATAAACAATGCGAAGAAGTATCTCATCAAAGCAATGCCAAGGAGAAATGCAGGGGATATGGCCCGGTCATCATTCTTACCCATAAAATTTATTTAATGTATATAAATAAACAATCTGTTTGGCTCAAACAACAAAACTCAGGCACATGCCCGCTGGTGATAATTCAGAATAGCTTGGCGTGGAAAAACAGACCAGATGATTTCAGTCAGCCTCAAACGACGCGCGTGCCAAGCTGAATTTCTTGCGATTAAATATATTTGAGCTCAGAGTTCGCTTGCTGGTTTGTAACTATTATGCAATAATGCAACTGTTTCAGCTTTGGATGCCTTTGGTAACGTATCTGGTAAACTAACCATTACTTCTCGACATGGTGGTTAGTCTTTGTTTAATGTCGGAAGGCAAACTAAGCTTTCCGACACTACTAAAATATTATATTAAAGAGATTAAAAGTAAGTTTAACCGTTATACTTTTTTCAAAGGATTTGGTTAATATTTGTTAGGGTTAAAAATATAAATATATTTATATTCGATCTTGATTTGAAAATGTTTATTAAAATTTGTTTATTTTTAACCCTTAATTATACTTGATTTAGGAAGCATGTTTTTTGCGCAAGGCAAAAAATGGTAAAGTAAACTAATGATTCTTTATTTACTTTTTCATATTAATGCTATCTATTCATCATTATTACTTAATATATATTTTATTTGAATTTATATTTTTCTATTTAATATTAAATATTATTATTATATTTATTATAAATCAATTATATAAATAAAATGTGTAGATATTGATACACTCATTATAATTAATAAACTAAAATTAAATCAAAAAATTATAAAAAATAACTAAATAATAATTTGATTTAAATTATATTAGAATTAATATACAGTTAAACATATTACGTTAATTCTTAATTATATTAAGAATTAATATACAAGTTAAACATATATACATTTTTAACTTATTCTTAACATGTAACAAGATTCTTAACTATGAAGATTCACCTCCTCTTTATTATGGAGACTTTTAATTTGTAAATAGGTTTTGCAACAATATCATGAGCATATACTATAGCTTATCAACATCACGTATCCAAAAAAAACCATAACTCATTTCATATCACACTTGTTCATACAACGTTTCTTTTAATTAATGGATTTAATTAAAAACGAAAAAAATGCATAAATACTTTAGAAATAACTATCATTATTTGATTTGTGTAAAAAAAATTCCTTATCATCCACTTAATAATTATTAATAATTAAATTAAAATTATATAAACCTTATTTCAAATTCAACATACTTATTACCTAACCATTACAATTACTTAAAATAATATTAAATTATCTAATAAATAATAATAAAGTAATAAAAACTTAATCTAAAAAACTTTTATCAATATATGCCTTTCTCATTAAGGTATTCCTCTAATTTATTAATGAAGATGTGGGATACATGATTCACCTTAATGGTACTTTGGTAAACTCTAAAAGGATCACGAATAATGCAAAGTTGGTTTAATTGTCCCATGGAACCTAATCAAAACAACATTCACTTAGTTTAATACCCTGCCTTTGTCATTTCATAAAACAAAGTTCCCGATATTGCAGAAAAACTTTTGATGATTTTCCCTCATTTTTTTAATGATCGTCCACGGCATAAAATTTATGGGATGTTCCAAATATGCTAAAATTTTACGATAACCTACTCTATCCCCTTACAAAGCATTTATTATTAGATTAGTCATATGCTTCATTTGTATCTGAAAATTAAGATATACAGGGTCTTAAATGAGTGAAAATATAAAATTAGCAATGGTTTGAGAAAGTGTAAAGAGAGATTGAGAGGGGTGTTAAATTGAAAGAATTGTATTTTAGTTTAAAATAATAAATGTTATACTAAATTTAGGTGGTTTAACGTTTTTTTTTTTTTTTAATTTATAATTGGTATTAATACATCAGAACCATATATATATTAAGAATTAGTTGAGTATTTATAACAAATAATATTATGAAAAAGATAATTTATAAATAAAAATCTTATTAATTAAAGGAAATAAAATTCTTCAACAAAATTTTCATGAAAAAAATTCAAAATTTGTGGGATTTCCATTGACAATGGCTTCATCTTTGAGCAAATCATCAGCAAAGATAATTAGAACAAAGTATATTTTGGCAAATTGGTGTTAAAATGCCTTAGTAGTTGAAGTTGGATTTTGCTTCACGTTTCATTTTAATTGGACTTCACTAAACTTGATGTCTTGTAGAGAATGTAGAACATAATTGCCATTATCATTGTCACAAATCAAACGATTATCGAACGATTGCACTCTACTATATGATTAATATATATAAATTATATTAATATATATATTTATATATATTATATATATAAGATATATAGATATTGTATTATTGTTTTATTTATTTTTAAATGAAATAAAAATGACAACATTTCATTGTAAGTGCATGTCATTTGACTCATACATTACTTTATCTCTTTGTTTTTTTCCATGTCATTCTCAATATCCTAACTCAGGAAGCCTCATTAATAGTATTGAGGATGATTGTGTTTGCCAAAATTAATTAAGTGCATGGTTGATTGAGGTGTAGCAAGATGTGATGCAATATATTCTGAATATGAATGAAGTGGTTGTTGTGGATATTCATCTAGTTGGTTCAACAGAGATAGAACATAATGCTTGAGCCATTAACCATTAGAAATCAATTACAAGGCAATCTCTATTGCCAATGCAATATTTTTTTTAGCATTCAATATATGCGGTACCTCAATGTTGTTAACTTCAGAGTATCTCTCTTTTTGGAGGGGAAATCAAACTTGGTTGCCAATTTAAATCATGTGAGAAACACAATGTTTATCATGACACTCATTGTGCTTGTTCTAGGTTCAAGAAATGATCTCCTCAACCTATTGATGAACTCTTTATTGTGCAACTTTAACACAAAAGTATGAGAAAGGGTTATTGTGCAAACCAAAGTCTAGTTACAAAATTTTGGATTTGTTGCGGAGGCAAAATGTTGTCTCTTGGACTGTTATGATTGTAGCATATGTGCGCCATGGAATTCGTAAGGAAGCCATGAAAGTTGTCTATGAAATGCAATGAACACGTATTCAGCTGAATAAGTTCACTGTCACAATATTACTCCCTACCTATGTCAACATAGTGGGGATGAAACATGGCAAATAAGTTAATGAAGTTGTAATTAAAAGTGGGCTTCAGTCAAATGTGTTTGTTGGGAGTGCCCTGGTGGATATGTATGTTAAAGTTGGGAGTATTGAGGATGCGCTCAAAGTATTTGACAAAATGCCTAAACAAAATGTGGTCTCTTGCAATTTTGTGATGGCTAGGTATGTGTAGGCAGGGCTTATTGATAAGGCGTTTGAGCTCTTTGAAAAGATGCTCGAGAGGAGTGTTGTGTCATGGAATACAATGGTGGTTGGATATGTCCAGAATGGTTACATTGATGATGGGATGAAACTTTTTTAGGAAATGTCGGAATGTAATGTTCTGTCATGGACATCGGTGATTGTAGGATATATGTAGAGGGGGTACCTTTATGAAGCCCTAGAATTGTTTGAGAAAATGTTGGAATGAGATGTTATTTCATGGACTGCAATGATTCTTGGTTTGCACAAAATGGGTATGTTAATGAGGCCTTCAAGCTCTTTAATAAAACGCCTCAGAAGGATGTCTTCCCATGTAATGCGATGATTGCAGGGTTTTCGCAGAATGGTTGTTTTGAAGAGGCCCTGAAGCTATTTCAATATATGCATAGGATAAGCATCAAGCTAGGCTCTAACACATTCGCAAGTGTTCTCTCATCAAGTGCAAACTTGACATCCTTCAGTTGTGGAAAACATATCCATGGAGGCATAATTAAAAGTGGGTTTTAGTATAATATCTGTGGCAAGTGCACTTGTAGACATATATTCCAAATTTGGGGCTATAAATAATGCGTGTAAAGTGTTTGATGAAATGTCTAGCCAAGATGTGGTCTCATGGAATGAAATGATTACGGGATATGCCATACAGGGGTGTGGAAAGAAGGTTTTGTGTCTTTTAAAACAAATGAGGCACTATGGCTTGAAGCCAAACCATGTGTCCCTTGTTGGCGTTATGTCTGCATGTTGCCATGCAAGCCTAGTTGATAATGCCTCACAATACTTTCATAGCAGCATGAACATGAAAACGAAAAAGATTAAGCTAGAGTTCTATATTTAGAAATAGTTTGAAGACTAATTCCATATTTGTTGGCGGACAATGTCGATGTTATTAATGGGTTCATCAAATGGAAAAGAATATCGGAATGGTGAGCAATGAGATTGCTAAATTAAGTAGAATATCCGGTGTGGACATGGATCAATGAATGATAAAAACAAAAGATATCGAACAAAAAAACATATGTTGAATAGTGAAATGTCAAAGTGTTAGGAAACCCCAAAGTATTTAAAAAAACCTTATTAGATGATTAAAGTTATATTGAGAGGTACTCGTCGAATCCCTAAAAAAAATAAACAAAACATTAAATTATGAGTATATAATTTGTGAATTTTAATATATTTACAAATTAATAATAATGCAAATTTTGAAGATAAACATTTCAATCCAGTAACGAGTAGTGGGACCCGTGAGGGGAAAAATATAAAAAGATATGTTGAGGTGAGGAGTGGGATTTCTAAATGGAAAAAATGTGTTAAACCGTGAACAATTTTTTTTCTAAATTATGTAGAAACTATATTTATTCTTGATAGGGATCAGTGAACGACAAAAAGGAAAACAACCACATTGAATAAGAAAATATGTGGTGAGTAGTAAAATTGTGAATTCTTCTATCTTATGTTGGTTGGAAGGATACTAAACACAACAAAAATTTGGGCAACCCCAACCCCAAAGTTTGAATGAAACAAATTAAACTTAAAAAAGGTGAGTTGTGAAATCGCTAAACGAAAATAAAATAAAATAAATAAATTGAGTGGAGTTGCGGTGAGACTATATTACGACTTCAGGGGAAGGCGATCAAGAATTAGATGCACATGTATCAAGAGTGATTGGAACCCTAAAGTTTGAAACTGTTGTTTTCGTTAGACACATGAAACATAGTACGTGAGAGTTAATAATATCACAATTTTTCATTCTCCCAATGCCAGCCTCACGAATGTGAAGGCGAATTTGCTTTCCCAACATTGTGTCTCAAACTTCATCGAAGCATTCATCGCATCGCCTCTTTAGCAAGAACACCGTTAGTTCTATTCTATTCCTGATAAATCTCCTAGTCAAACCAACGACCTCAACAAAGTGCAATTAAATTTGGCAAACCTACATAACTTGACTAATTTTAGTGGCAGACAAATGTCACAGGCACAACAAAAAGGTAGACGAAAAGGTGAGGTGAATTGATTCAAAAGGAAGGCCTATCGGCTGAATAATGTAAAGGATGTTATATCTTAGACTAAAATAATGTTTTAAATTTAATGAGAATTGTAATCTCAAAACGAGAACTCTAGTTGAAAAATTCCCTCCCTTTTGCAAAAAAAAAGGAACATGAGAAAGCACTCTAAAAATGAAAAGTGTTGATGCTATATCAACATTTTTTTCTTTTTAATTTGGCTTAATTTTATTTTTTTTTTGTTAACAATGGCATTAAAAACTAAAATTTGTTTGCAATAAACATGAAAAGCACCTAGAAATTGAAAAGTGTTGATATTGCTTCAACACTTTTTTTGGGGTTAAAATTCCAACAATTTTCGATGATAGCATTAAATATAAAATATCACAACTCGAAAAACCCAAAAATTCCAAGAATTTTCAACCATAACGTTAAAAATAAATATCATAACTCCAAAAAAACCTAAAATTTTGATGTTTTTCAACCATGACATTAAAGATAAAATATTACAACTCTAAAAAACCTCAAAATTTCAACATTTGTTGGCAATGGAATTAAAACCAAGTATCATGACTAAAAAAAACCTTAAAAATGAATACATAAATCAAAGAGTTGTTATAACAAGAGTAACCTTTTTTTTTTTTTTTTAATGCAAAAAATATAGCTCTTTTAAAATTTTAGACTAAGACAACTGGACACATTGCACCAAAAATTTAAAATCAACCATCAAATTGACACCTAGTGGGGGAAAACTTAACCTATTGCAGCGAAAACTTAAAAATTAACCATGAAATTGACACATAGTGGGGGAAAACTTGACCTATTGCAATGAAAACTTAAAAATGAACCATGAAATTGACACATACTATGGTGGAATTGATCCATTGAAGCAACAAAATAATTAAAACAACTATCAAATTGATGCATAATGGCATTGGGTTTCTAATCGAGAATCAATGACACAACCCCTGCAACCAAATTAAAAATCAAAAAATAAATAGATAAAGAAAAATTAAATAAAAAAGAACAAACAAAAAAACAAAAATTAAAAGTAAAATTAAAACAAAAACAAAAAATAAGAAAAATATATATGTGTGTGTGAAACCACACAAAAAAATCAAACATAGATAATTTATTAAAAAAAATCCAAAAGAAAAAATTCAAGCATAAAAAGTAAAAATATAAAACAAAAATAACCCAGTAAAGAGAAGAATTCAAACATTAAAAAAAAAAAAAATCCATCTCTCATATGTTTTGTCAAACACTTTACATGTAAACATTTCTTCAAATACTTCGTATGAAACCAAGTAGTCCTTTTCATGTAGAGATTTTGTCAAAGATTTTGATGAAATAAAATAAGAAACATTTATTGGATTCCACTTGTAACATACTAGCTAAAAATGTATCACTCAATCATGCATCTTTTGATTTATGTCTGTGAGGTATTTTATCAAATAGTTTGTATGCAAACTAAATAAAATAACTTTAACACATTTCTTCAAATGATTTGCATGAAAATAGGCATAGATCAAATAAATTAGTATTATCATACAACAATGATAACATAAAACAATACTATCCCCATCCACAAAATAACATTTTCATTAGGCCATTTCATCTAACAATTTGTATGCAATGAATCATTAAATAATTTAGGCATTTCTTCAAATACTTTGCATGCCAACTAATATTACAACTTCCTCAGGGAATATCTCCTAAGCTATAATAGGCCCAGTTTTGGGAACTGAACCAAACAATCAATGGTAGTTCCCATCACGATGGTCCAAGTTTCAGCCTCTAGAACCTCCGAGATGAAAATATATAGTAGAATTTCCAACATGACCTATTTGATGCATGATTTTAGGAGCACATAGAAAATTTGACTTCATCTTATCATATCTCATAAATTATCATTACCCAATATATAAATATTGGACCCAATGATCAATGTGATTTTCCCTTACTATGGTTTAAGTTTCAACTTCTGTAACTTCACAAAAGAAAAGCTATAGTAGAAATTCCAACATGACATATTTAATGCATGATTTTAGGAGCACCCATGAAGCTTGAATTCTTATGATCATATCTCCTAAAATATCACAACCCAAGATTTGAAAGTTGGACCAGATGATCAACGAAATTTCTCTTCACTATGGTCTAAGTTTAAGCTTCTAGAACCTCCGAAAAGAAAAGTCATAACAAAAATGCCAACATGACACGCTTTAAAATTCATTTACGAAGCCCAACTTCCTCAACCACTGTTGTTACAAAATTTAATACATTTTGAAATCTACAACTATATAGTATAACAAATACAACCATGATAAATTTTCTAAATGGTAAATGCATGTACATATAAACATTCTAAAAAGACCAATTAAATAACCATACATGTCATTGAATCATCTATGCTAGAAATATCGTTAACACAAAAATAAATATCGACCTATTGGAGGAAGAAAAAATACTAAAAACTAAAGTAGGGTGAGCCATGTTCTAAAATACCATAAGCTTAGTTTTGTTGCAATTTTTATTACAGTTGGCCACCCCTATGCTTGATCTTTATGGTGTAAGAGAAAAAACTAAAATAATGGATTTAGCACATTGTTTTTAGACTAGGTTTAACACAAAAAGTGAAGGTTGCTCTCCTTCATACAATAAAAACTAGTCTTTGTCACATAGGTTGTCACTGATAACCCTTAACCAATCACAAAGTCTAAACCTCTCTAGGTTCCACCATAATTTCTCTTGCAAAATCAATTTTTTGAGTGAGAGAATATGAGAGAAAATCTAAGGATAAAATAAGAAAAAAAACCATTGAATGTTTCTCCTTCTTATTTTTATAATCACACATTGACCCTTCATCTTCTCAATCTTTTTCTATAATCTTCTTAGGAATACCAACCATCACATGAAGGGAAAATAATTTTTTTTGAAGCAAGGCTAGGATTTCTCTCACCCAAACCTACATTTTTTCCTCCCTGGTCAAGTTTTCCCATTCCCAAATGTTGGAGTTGTAACTAGGTTCGGTCTTCATAAATATATTTTATCATTGATGTATTTATTTTAAAATGTTCTTCATGCCAAAAGAGAAAATTATTTGTATCAAGTCTCATTTCAACTTAAAAGGAAGAAAGAAAATTGATTTTTAAAAAGGCATATGTTAGTGTCTCTAAGTTGACCAAGTCAGCCGTTTAGAAGACGAGTCAGTCTGCCCAAAGTACGTGTCATTTTGCATGAAAAAACAACTATATATCAACATCTACACTCCGTCACTTGACAAGAAATTCAGACTTCACATGTGGAAGAACAATTCATACATCTGAGGCAAGACTTCTCTGTGGTATACAAACTATTTGAGGCACCAATCTTCTATGGTATGAAAGTTATTTGAGGCACCAGTCTCTCTATGATAATCTCTTTACGAACCCGTGATATTCTCTTTGTGATATGAACATGTGTCAGTATCTCTTATGCGAACCTATGATAGTCTCTTAGTGATATGAACGTATGACAATGTCTCTGTGATGTAAGCTTGTAATAGATATTTCCATGATGTGAAGTATCCCTATGTGAGCCTATCATAGATGTAATTATTTGAGGCAAAAGGATAATTATGGCTTGTGACAAAACATGAACATGGAAGAGTTTGGAGGGCTAAATTGGTACTTCATTCATTGGTTAGTTTGATTTGGATTTCACTTGTTGATGTAAGATTCTATAAGGATAGGATTAATTGGTTTTCCCTTTGTGGGTTTTTCCTTGGCCTCTGGCCTAATTTCTGGTGTTTCATATCTCTTGTGCACTCTAATATCTATTTGTATGGCTAAATTATTAATGTGTAATTGCTTGATGACTTAAAATAAATGAAGTAAATACTGAGATCACTCACAAGTAACTATCATGATCAAAATTATAGTTTCCAAATTAATTTCCAACATGGTATTAGAGCTTATGATTAAATATGGGGCTCCTCATATGGATGAAACTTCTAAGCGTCAGTTCCAGTTTCAATACTTAACTTCATGGCCTATTGTATAAGCTAGAAAACCCTTAGAAGATCATAACTTGATTGAAGCATTAGAAGGTCAAAATACTATTCAAGATCAAGTTTTATTCTCTGTCTCATTTGTGTTGAAGGTAGGTCGAGTGACCTCAAACCTTGAAATGGGCTAAATTTTTTCTCATATATTTTTCATATTTTAAAGTATGAAGTCCCAACATATCTTAGAGATCTACATCATGTTTTAGAGGTCAATTTTATCCTCAAAAAGATTCCTAGTACGAAAAGTTCAAATAACCTCTATCTGAGTCAGCGAAGGTAAAAATCTGAAAGGAGTTGTGAAGACTATCAATTAAGCCAAAGAACAAGTCTCAAAACTATTATAGTGGCCAAAAATATTCATATTGAACCTGAGTTTGAGGATTGGAAAATATCAATATCCTAAATGTTAAATCCCTTACCATCATGTCTTGGATCAATTTTCCAGTAGAGGTGTTTTATCCACGATCGAAGATTCTTAAAGACAATAAAGGCCTTGCAAAAGGAAACTTTAAGCCATGTAGAGAAATTTGTTATTGATATGATGAATCCTCTCCTTGTGATGTCTTTGATAAAGTTCAAATGAATATGTTAATAGTGTAAAGGAAAATCACATTTTGTTTTGTGAACTATGTAGA
>APFE030161737.1:0-29382 GCA_000404065.3 Pinus taeda
TTCAACCTCCCCTCCTTTGGCCCAATGCCTGTATTTATAGTGTTCTAGAGGAAGTTATTCAGTTCCAACATCAATGGGATACTCCCTCTTTGGATGGGGTAGCTCCTCTCTTGATGGGATAAGTTCCTCTATCATAGGGATGCATGAACCATCTGGAGGCGCTCAATACACGTCAAACACTCTTCTAGAAGGCTCTAGAAGTGACCACAAGTAACTTTTTTAAGATGAAACTCGCGCCTTTTGACCTTTACAGGGTACGCACCCATCCTTTGGCTTACAGAGCGTACAAGTACGCAGGTACAATGAATATGGAATGCGTACACGCAGGAAAGGTAGAGAGAACCTGCGTACCCAGAGATAAACATGTTTTTAAGTGACTTTCTCTCTCTTTGAGGTTTTGACATGAAGAGCAGAGGTATGGGGCTTGACCAAGAGGACAATGTGGCTATTGATGAGGCCACATACTGCAGATAGTCAGGGTGACAAAATTCAGTGTAACATTAGCATAATAAGAAGGGGGGATATTTCATGTGAGAAGAATTTAAGAAGGAAAAACCTCCTACATTTGATGGAGAGGTGAAGAAGACCAACCAAGCAGAGGCATGGCTGTTAGGACTGAAAAATTATTTCAAGGTTCATAACTACTTTGAGAATATGAAGGCAAGAGTAGCCATCTTTAGCCTAAAGTGATATCTCATATGAAGATTTGAGGAATGTAAATGATATCCAAGAGAATGAATTGTCTTAGAGAATATTTGTGAGGAATTTTAGGTAAATGTACCTACCTGAGAGGTGCTATGATAGCGAGGCCAAGGATTTTTATGAGCACAAACTAGGGCAATTGTTAGCTAATTAATATACAACTAGATTCTTGGAGCTAATGAGGTAAGTGCCTTACATCAAGGATGAGAAGATGAATATTCAAAGGCATCTCAATGGGCCACCACAAGCCGGGATATAATATAATTTTATGAGCCTAAGACCTTGAAAGATGTTATCAGGAAGTTGATGTGTTGCTATGAACAATCGAAGCACAAGTATGATTTCAGGACCAATTGGAAGACAAAGGTAAAACCCAACTTTAAAGCGAAAGGAAAAAATTTTGTAGGACATCAACCAGGAAGACGAAGTGAGAAGTTTGCCACCATATCCAAGGGTGAATTATATTGGAAGACTTTTAGTATTGTTGAGAAGGATTATTTTACAAGACATGTAGGAGAGGAAGCCTACAGGTCCAAAGGAGGTTCTGTGCAGTATTGGATTTGTGGAGAGAACCATAGTAGAGGGATTGCACCTAACAACAATGAAGTGGCCTGAGAGTGTACAATGTACAAGGGGAATGTACCATAATGGATGTGGCTCAAAGTGTGCCACAAATTTAGGCCACATTGGATAACTGACAAGTTAATCACCAAGACTTAATGATTGAGATGGAAGGTATGATCAACAACCATCAAATTTCAATTTTAATAGATGTGGGTTCTAATTTTAGTTATGTTAGCCCTAATATTGTAGATAAGTGTGCATTACCAAAGAAAGCACATGAAGAATCGTGGTCGGTCCAGTTGGCCACAAGGACTAAGAAATGCGTCGAGCATGTGGTGAAGTCATACCTAGGTATAATCAATAGTATTTCCACATCCGTTGATTTGAACTTGATACCATTGGGTTCTTATGGCATGCTAAACAACTTGAATGAGTTGGAAAAGCATAGGACCAAATTCAATTACTTTAGTAAGTCAATCAAGTGTCTCACTGACATAGGAGAAAAGAAACGTTGCAAGAAAAATTAAAACTAGTGATAGTTCCATGAATAACATCATTACAACTGGAGTTGCATAGCAGGAAGAGATGTGAGCTATTCACTCTCCCAAGTGACTAATGACTAAAAAAATAGAGCTTGGAAGAACACCCAATTTTAAAAAAATTCGACGATTTCTTCCCTAAGGAGATTCTAGGGCTACCACCACATAGGGAAATCAAATTCTCCATCTAGTTATTGCCATGATCAACACTAGTATCCAAAGTGCCAATTGAATGAGCACACTAAATTTGGTAGAGTTGAAACTACAACTAAAGGAGATGTTGGAAAGGGGATACATCGAATTCGGTGTATCACCCTAGGCAACTCTAGTGTTGTTCATGAAGATGAAGGATGGCACGTTGAGGTTGTGTATTGATTATAGGAAGCTCAATAAAGCCATAATCAAGAAAAAATATATATATATAATATATATATATATATATATATTTTTCGAAGGATTGATGATTTGTTTGATCAGCTAAGAAGAGCCATGGTCTTCTCGAAAATCAATTTGAGGTCTAGGTACCATCAGGGACACATCAAATATGAAGACATTCATAAAACAATGTTTAGAACCAGGTATGGGCACTATGAATTTGTGGTTGTGTCGTTTGGGCTTACAAATTGCCTAGCCACATTCATGTTTAATGAATAATGTGCTCATTCCATACTTGGACAAGTTTGTGTTGGTTTTTGTTGTTGATATCTTGTTTTAATAAAAATCTAAGGAGGATCATGAAGAACATTCAATAGTTGTATTGAAATTGTTGAGAAAGCATGAGCTCTATTCCAAACTCAACAGGTGTGAATTATTCTGGTCCCAAGTTCAATATTTGGGACATATTGTCTCAAAGGAAGGAGTAGGAATATATCAAGAGAAGATTAAGGCCATTAGGAAGTGGCCTACTCCTCAAAACGTGACAAAGGTCAGATCCTTTATGGGTTTGGCTGGTTATTACCGAAGATTTATCTGGAATTCTCCAAGATTAGGAATCTAATCACAACACTGCAAAGAAAGGAATTAAATTCAATTGGACATTGGAATGTTAAGCCAACTTCGAGCAATTGAAATATTTTCTCTCACACACACACTAGTAGTGAGGATAACAAACCAAAAAAAATATTTGTAGTGTGCACAAATGCCTGCAAAGAAGGGCTCGATGGGGTCCTGATGCAAGAAGGGAAGGTAGTATGCTACGAATCGAGAAAGTTGAATGAGTACAAGCACAATTACATCACCCACAATATGGAATTAGCAGTTATAGTCCATGCGCTAAAAATGTGGAGGCATTACCTCTTTGGAAGAAGGTTTATCTTAATGTTAGAAGGTCTAAGATATCTATTTGACTAGCCTAAGCTAAATTCCAGGTAGGTAATATGCTTAGCCTTGATTAATGAGTTCAATTTTGAAATAAAATACATCAAAGGAAAGGAAAATAAGGTAGTTAATGCACTCAACATAAGGATACAAATAGCTCGTGTGGAAACTATAAGTTCTTGTGAGGTTGACAATCAAAATAAGATCAAAGAGGTCATACAAAAGGATCAACACTATCATCAAATCAAAGAATGCTTGTAGAAATACCCAACAGGAGCATTGAGAAAGAAGTACTCCCTCATAGTGAATGGATTGTTGAAGTTCAAAAACATGCGGTACAAACCTTGTATGGGTGCCTTGAAGAAGCTCATCTTGGATGAGTTCCATAAAAGGCCATATTCTAGTCATCCAGGATATTACAAAATTGTAACAAATATAAATAGTACTGTTGGCTAGGTATGAAGAAGAATGTAGCAAAATATGTGGCAAAATTCTTGGAGTGCCAACATGTAAAAGTGGAGTGTAGACATCCAATGGGATTGCTACAACCAATCTCCATTCTAGAATGGAAATGGGGATTCATGTCAACGGACTTCATGACGGACTATCGAGGACAACCAGGCAACATGATGCCATCATGGTGGTGGTGGATAAGATAAGAAAGGTTGCTCATTTCATATTTGTCAAGTCCACTCACCAAGCAAGTGACATTTATCAAACTTTTATAAAAGAAATGGTCATGTTATCTGTTGTACCCAAAAGATTGTTTTGGATCGAGATGTTAAGTTTTCATAAAAAATTTGGAAGGTGTTATTTGCTATTTTTGGGACAAAGTTAGCCTTCAACAAAACATACCATCCTTAGATATATGGAAAAACTGAAAGAGTTAGAATAGTGTTGGAAGACACATTCAAAATGTATGTCATGCATCAACTAAGGAGGTGGGAAGAATTTCTACCCTTGGTAGAGTTTCCCTACAACAATGGGTACTAAGAGTCATTGAGAATGAGTCCATTCAAGGCTCTTTATGGTAGGAAGTGAAACACACCTATCAGCTGGAATGGTCTAGTGAAAAAGGTGCATATTATTCTAGATATGTTGAAGGAAATGGAATAGGAAATAATTGGCATTAGGCAGAAATTGAAAATAGCTTAGGATATGCAGAAGAACTATTAGGTCAATAAAGGATGCACAAATAGTTTCAAGTGGGGTGACATGTTTACCTCTGCATCAAATTGAGGAAAATTTCCTTAAGGATTGGGTCTTGTGCCAAGTTGGCACCATGTTTTTGTGGGCCATTTCAGATTATTGAAAGAGTGGGGCTAGTGGCCTACAAATTGGCTTTATCTCCCATAGTGAAAGCTCATGATGTTTTCCATACATCTTTACTAAAAAAGTGTGCACATCATGCTAATCATGTCATTGATTGGTCTGTGATACAGGTGGAATCCTAGGGAGAATTCCAATCAGAGCCATTGTGCATTCTAGATCAGAGGAAAATCAAGCACTAGAATCAAGTAATCGAACAGGTCATGGTGCAGTGGAGGCACTTTAGATGAGATGAAGCCACATGGGATATGGTTGGATAGATGAGGGTATCATACCCATTTTTGTTTTTTGTTTAAGAAAATGTAAACGTACATGTAAATTCCAAATATATATGTATATAAATCTCTTGTAAATTATTTGTTCAGGTATAAAACACTAAGGATGATGTTCCTCTAATGGGGTGGGGTCAGTGACGACCCTTTCTGGTTACCCCTTTTGTAAATATTTAAAAGTACAATTGTAAATAATTGTGAATATAAAAATGACTAGACAAAGGGAGAGGACACAAATTTAGATATTTGGGAGGAGAAGTTGCTTGGAAATTGATTTGGGAAATAGCCAAGCTCATATCTCCCTCATGAATTGAATGTAAAAACTGGTACAAACATTAATATATGTATGGACAAGAGGATGAGCTAATCCTTCCCTCGTGGGATGTGTAGTCTCAATCAACACATTAATGAAAAACAACATATGGGAGTATGCTAGAAAAATACTAGAATGGGCATTCGAGCATTACAAGGAAACACAAGCGAAAGCACTCTCGTGCGAAGGAACTCATAAAATGAATTGCAAGTGTGCATTATCAATAAACATGTTGAGATAGGGAATGAAGAATGATGTGTAATGGTAGAATTACAATAAGAAGATTACATTAGTAGCAATGCATGTGAAACACTGAAAGAGTTTAGTGGAAGCTCAGGTTGAAGTTTTGGTGTTGAGAAGGTAGAGCAATAATTAAGTTTGGATTCCTACTGAACAAGTGGATACGATGCCCACTCTGGGACTTCTCTTGGTGTTTTCATAGGTGGAGACTCTGAAGGTGGACTCTCGATTCTTGTGAAAGCTATTAGGTGGAGGCATGGTGTGCTTTGGATTCCCGTCGGATTGAAGGTGGAGGCACTATGAGCTTCTGATTCTTGTGGTGTGAATTGGGTGGAGACACCATGGGATTTTGATTCCTGTAACTGATTGTTGGGTGAAGACACTATGTGCTTTGAACTCTTGCTGGATTGCAAGTGGAGGCATTGTGTGTTAATGATTCCTTGAAGTGATAGTTTTGGGTGGAGACACCGTGTTCTTCAGACTCCTACTAAATTATAGGTGGAGGAAATGTGCGCTCTAGATTCCCATATGTTGTTAATGACTAGTACGAATTTCCCTTGAGCACTTTGTTAGGGTCCTATAATAATAGGATTCATAATTTTTGAATTGGCTGTGATTAAGTCTTGTAATATTGTACATACCTTTGCTTTTATGCAAATGTTTTGCATATTAAAAAATTAAAAAATGTAAAGAGGGTATGTCCTAAAAGCAATATTAAAGGACAAAAAGAATAAGAAGAGATAAAAAAAAGTGAAAAAATATGAATTCCAAACAAAAATAGATCATGAAAGTGTGCAACTCCAAGTGCCACTACTTTTACTTTACTATCCAAAATAATGGTTGTGTGCAGCTTATCATACATGTCAAAACCCATGATAGTTAAACTGTTTAATCTTGACTACTTCATGCTTTAAATTCCCTGTTTATAGTTAGAGAATAAAGATCTGGCCAGACTGTTTAATCTTGGCAGATCAGTAGATAGGTAGAGAAATAAAAGGAGCTCATAAGTTTAATCTCAGCCCTTGGAAGATATAAGGTTAAAAGTAGATAATTTACTTTGCAAAAGAAAAAGGAAATAAAGGGTCTACTAGCTTAAATGCACCCAACAAAGTGAAGAAAAAATGTTAGGGTAAGTAGAAGAAAGGTTGCAGAAATATAAGCTATTTGAGGCATACACACATTTGTCATGCTTAATCATGTGTTTCAACGTGCAAGAGAAGTTATGAAAGAAAAAGGATGCTCATAAGTTCATTTGGTTAACTCCCCCCATTCCATTTCACCCCTCACTACATACTTACTAATTTCCCCTTTTACCCCTTCATTTCTTATGCAAGCCCCTTTTCTTTCATTCTGACTCCTACCCCTTGGTTTCACACAATTCCCTAGCAAAGTATCCTCCAATTTCATTCCCCTACCCAAGAACTCTGTTTCCCTAGAGTGAAACCCTTTCTCATGCAAAAAATCACTTTCCCTTACCTAAAACCCCCAAAAAAACCCACTAAAACCTCTTATCCTAACTATTATCCCCCCCTTCACTTTATAAAGTTAAACCTCAGCCAAACCCATCTAACCTCGCAAATTCACTTTTTACCCGATTTTAACCCACCCCCTCGGTGCGGTTAAATAAACCCCTCCACAGTTTAACCCCAGTTCTATTCCATAAACCCGTCCATTTTATTTAACCCGCCTTATGCTAAATCCTGACTTATCCATTAAATAATTACAAAACCCTTGTAATTAAATCCCTAGGCCCCACTAATATCCACCCCCCTTTCCTGCCAAGCAACTTCGCCACACGATGGTCTTTGGATCTTGCACCCCCAGATCCTACGACCCTCGCCCATGTCGCACCCATTAATCTCCCGACCTTTACCGGCCCGAGAGCACATGATATGGGCGGTATTGCTCGGGCCCCCTTCGGTTATGTGGCAACACCGCGTTAAGTCATGTGCTTTCAGGAAAAAACCACCCATTGATCAAAAGCGACGCGATGGCCTCTAAAGACCACCTCCCCGCCGAAAGCAAAAACCACTCACTGTTCACTAATTTAATCTCGCGCCAATTTCTAACCATTCTCGGTTAAAAGCCTGCAAACCCCCAGTTTCACCCTTTTCGCTCATTTGCTATGCGAAAATGTCCTAAGATTTCCTGCGCCCCCCGAGATTCTGCAACCAATTTTGACCACCAATTGCCTCTCGAACACGCTTTGGAAGCCCAGTTCAGCCCTCCAGTGCATGACTAAAGCCACAGAACCCTCTGTAGCCGCCATCAAAACCAATTTGTAGTCTGAACTTCAAACTCTAGGTATTTGACAACAAACCACATACACCCCTCTCAAATTCAAAAGTATACAGTAAATTCAAACATTAAAGTAATTGAATTTAATTAATTTTCCTTCAATTGAGAAGTATTTCTCCCCAAATACCAAAACCCCTATCCTGCAAACTGCCAATACCCTATCTCTAAACCAAACACATCCAAACTTCAATTCTAGAGGTATATAAGTCCTATTTCCACATTTTATCACAAAGATGGCTGCTTAGACCTCCCTGGATGCCAGACCTGTATCAACCCCTCACCTGGACATTAACCATTTGGTCCTAGCAGATAGGGACTTCTAAATTAAAGACACTGCTACTCCAGGCCACCTTATGTAAATCCACTGTTCGAGTAAGGATAGGTTCCTAAACCATATAGATGACATTCACCTTTAGGAGTCCGATTTACCCAAATACACATTCCCAGAAGTTCACCCATTCCCAGACATTGTACACTTTTGTCATGTCTGCTATATCCCAAGCCAAAGTGCTATAGTTGCCCCAAACCAGGAATTGCTATTCACCATTACACCAGATTCTATCAAAACAGATGCTACAAATCCAGCCTAGTCCTAATGTGACCCCTTTGTCCATTTGAAACCTATTGGACCTGTACATCACACTAGACCTAGTCAGAATCAAGCAAATTTTCCAGAATTTCATCATTGAGGAGCGCCATACTCCTAAAGATACTCCACCCTATGCTACCACCTTCTTTTCAGAGACTAGCAGGTGCATAATAACCATGCTCCCATGCATCCTTGGATATACCACATATGAGCATGTGGATGAGGTCATCTTGGCCTTCTTGTCCATTTTTACTCCAGGCAAGCCTCCTGTTATCATGTTTGATTATGCTCAGTTCATTGCAGACATAATGCATGAGCAATTCACTAGGCTGCTCACTGAAAGAGTTTTCAAATACTCTTCAGTGTTGTTTCATATGTTCTTGTATTACCAGACAAATAAGTTCCCTTTGAGCATCTATAAGTTGGATACCAACGGAAAGGAGAGATCAATCATTTATTGGACACCGTTGGTCCACAAGTTTTCCACAACATTCACCTACAAAGACTTCATAGACTCCTTTATATACCCTATCATGAACATGTTAACTTCTAAGACTCAACCTAGAATCAGCCCAGAGATCAAGAGAATACTGCAATTGGCCAAGAACAGCAAGGTGCGAGATTGGTACTTGTACCAAAACCACACTGAGATCACATTTTATGGCTGTGAGCTAGCCCCCTATAAGTTGCCCAAATACCTCCCTATGAGGATATTTTCTCTTGAATACTTTAGAAATATAATTAGCTCCGATGAGGTCCACTTCCTAGCTTATAGGAAGGAAACCCAGTTCAAAGTGAAAAACCAAATGGGCCCATTCATTTGCAACTATAGAGAGGCTCGATTAGAGGCCGACAGGTTACTTCAACAAATAAAATTCAAAAACAGTTTCATCTGGCACTATGACCCTCAGGGGGTCATAAACAAGCTTAAACTCAGGGTTAAGTTGGGAGCATACATCCACCACCCAAGACCTAACTTTGAACAGTTTGCTAACCAGGATGAGTGGGTGGAGAACACCTTGATTGGTATGGACAACACTGTTGTGGACGTGGAGAACACAATGATTGATCTAGAAAAGCAATTTTACCAGAGCTCTTTCCTGCAGGTTCCAGATTTACAGGGGCCAATGAACATTCCTCTTGTCATATAGACTCCAGTAAATGAGGAGAAGAATCCTAAGAGAAACATAGATGAGGCATCTAGCTCTGCCATGGAGACTACTTATGAGATGTTTGAGCCAAGAAAGAGGTGCAAGTTGAATCCTGTCTTTGAATAGGAGGAGAACATTGCTTCAGAGGAAATAACTGACACTGAGGAAATGTGACAGAAAAGTGGAAAAATAGCTGCATAAGAAGAAACACAACAACCATCAACCTCCAATACACAGATGATAGTGAGACAATAGATTATGGATGTTTCTTCCTTTGTTAGACCAGCTAACAAGGAAAACAATATCAAAGACAATGTTAAAGAGATAAAGATGAGGAATGGAAAATTGAAAGCAAAATCATATGCCAAATACCTCAAACACCACCAAACCAGACGAGATTGATGCCAGCCTTTGACATCAAAGAAGGAAAAATGAAGGTCCCATTTTTGCAGCCCAGTGTACAGCAACCAAAGACCTCAGCAGATTACAAGAAGACTAATTTTGAGGTCTTGGCTAGGGATGTTCATCCCATTGATCAAATAGAGTTTCACAAGTAGGTTGGAGAAATGATCTACTCCACCCTCACAGCAAAGGCCATGACTGCTTACAAGCTGCAAGATTCATTGGACAATGTGACAACTCAATACAAATTGGAGAGGGCCTCTTCACAGGCTAAAGACACCAGGATAAAGTCCTTGGAGGACTTGGTTATTGAACTGGGCCATGACCCACGTGATGTTAAGGCCATAGAGAAACTAATAAAAAAGGAGAATGAGGACATAGCAGCCCTCAAGAAACAACTCAAGTTTCCTCATTTACAACACCCACAGACAAAGGAAGTCCTGGAAAGCCAGAACAATCATGAGGAATGATGGACTTGGTGTTGCAGTTGAATGACTAGTTAAAAGAGATGGAGAAATAGTCGGATAGCTTGATTCAGCTCAAACAAGCTAGTATTGATAATGCTCCTGCAACTGTCATTCCAATAGTCAGCACAACTGTACCTTCTACATTGACAGCATCATTAGCTCCCACTACTCTAATGGCCATTGCACTACCGACATCTGTACCGACTACAACAACAACAAGATCAACAACAATAGCCTCCACAAGCGATGAAGCAAACAAGCTGGTTAAAGCAATGGAAGAAATGTCCATTCAGACCACTGAGATGAAAAAATTGAAGTAGAAAGTCACCAGCCTAGAGACAGATTGCAGACTTGCCTGGATCATGCATAAAGAAGAACAACAAACGGCTACAAGAATGAATGAAAGAATAAAAAACTTGGAGAAAGAACTGAAACTCATTGAACCTATAGGTAAGGCTAAGAGCAACTGTGGGCCAATATCATTGACTCTGTCAATGATATTTGGCCATCCATCCAGGTCATTTTTGAACAAATAGATTTAATAAAGCAGGCTACAAAAGCCATTGAAAGGGTTAAATCAGAACTTGGAGATATGCCAGAGGAAGCAACAAGAATCATCTACTTGCTCAACTCCTCGAATAAGTATGAGCTGCAAGAACTTGAGATACCTGATAGGACAGGTACAATTTTGGAAGTGATAAAAAGTCCTCACTAAGAGGAATTTGATGTTGAACTTGGAGGATAAGTGTCAAACCATGCAACTAGTAGTTGACAAGTTCATGGTTAAGTTCGAACTATTGAAGGAAAAGGGATTACCTAATCCCTTAGTAATAAATGATAAGTTAATGACACATGAGGATTATAATAAGAAGATCAGGGAAGTGGCCAGAGAATAGGTAATCACTTCATCCATGAAGGGCTTACCAACAGGCAAAGTGTTGTATCAAACTTTTGAAAACTTGTTTTACCTCCAGCATGAGGTAAAACACTTGTTTATTAATAAGCCTACTTTTTCCAAATATATGGAGGCATATGAAATATATAGAAAAATGCTCAATATCCAATTACCAAATGAGGAGAGATGGGAAAGAATGAATGATTTAATGTAGGAAAAACATAGTAAAAATATAAGTCTACAGTAAAAAGTAAAACAACACAGTAAAAGGATATTGAGAGGTCAACAAGGTTAAAGTGTATCAGACTAAAGAGTATTAGATGAAAGGTTAAAGTAAAATAGAACATCCAACGTGAAGACCAAACATCCAACTAGCTTAAAGGACAAAAGATCAAAGAGCAAATCCAGCAGAACCTAAATAACTGGGACAACAAGTAGCAGTTTACTAGTTGTCTTTGTCTTCTTGCATGAAGATATTTCGTTTTCCTAGATTAGTTCTTAATGCAGTTTGAGATATTTTGTAATTCCATTTTGTATAAATACTTCATAATTCAAAGTATTAGGGTGGATTATTTTACATTTGTAGAGTTATTTTGATCTTAAAACCTAAGGGTGATTGTACCATTTTCAAGTCAACAAACTGGAGCAAGTAATAAAAGCTTTCGCTACATGATTCATGAGATGAGTTATTTGCAGTAATGTATCTTCATTGTTTAATTTTGTTACCTTCTTATGTGTTTCATAATCTTAAATGTGTTCTAAATTTGAATGTATTAACTGGAAATATAATTCAGAATTTGTTTAAGTACACTCTGTTTTCCATAGCTAGTCATTTATATGTTTTTTTTCTGATACCCGAATCTGAGAATCCTTAATTTCTCTCCCATCCCGATTGACCTCTTTCATTCCTTCCATAATCCGGCCTAGGGAACCCTTAATTGCTCCCTGGATCCGATTAGAAGCCACTTCACCATCCAACCTTTGAGATCTGCAAAAACTCACCTATCTTGCCCTGCAGACACTGTCTTTTAGAAGATTGATCCAGTCTTGTTTGTTTGACTTTTGACTCCATAGCCCAATGGTAAAAGCAAACCTCTTTTCATCTAAGTAAATGATCCCACCACCCAAATTCAAAACAAAACCCAAGTGAAAACAATAACTAGCCTAAAATCATCTTAACTAAAACAAAGTTAAATTATAAAGAGAGAGCCCTCTCTGAGCATCAAGAAGGCTATCTCCAAAAGTGGTTTGTGGTTACCTTTGATTTTTCTTTTTTCTTTAACTTCAAAAGAAATATCAGAGTGATAACATAATTGGTGACCATACTGGGGACTTCGATCCTCAGTCTCATAAAACTTTAAGGAAATCTTAAATTTAATCTTAAGCCCCTTAAGGTCATTTTCTGAAGTTAATATTGATTTTTTTTATAAAAACAGTTAAAAAAGTTAAAATTCTAGCTCCTAAGAAGACTCACTATACCAGGGCCAATCTCGATCCAAAACCTGCTACCATAGTTGATGACACAAAGAGAACTTTAAGAAAACCCAAAACAACAGAAACTTAAGCAAGTAGTATCCAGTTAGTTAGGTCCAATTCACTCCCTGAGGATTTGTTAACTTTAGAGGAAATCCCTTTTGATTTGTCATTTGACCTCTCATTATTTAGAAGTAAATCTGAGAATACAATCCATGAAACAGTCTTAGACCCTGAGTTTGTTCAACTCATTGAATCAAAAAGGATTATTCATTTAGATTTAGATAAATTTGTCATCGAGACTTTTGACAAGATAGAAGCTTGGGCCTCTAAATTGATAAGTAATATAGGTGATTCTTACCTGCAACAATCTGTTGAAATCGCTGCCCTTACTACTGTTGCCCTTGAAGTTTCTGCGTAAACTTCACTCACTGTAAATATCCCTTATTTTACCACAACCTCACAAATTGTATCTACCACAGTCCAATCACCTAAACCAATTATTAATCAGCCATCCTTATTATCATCTATTTTACCTCCATTCAGTTTAGGTCGTTCCTCAAGCACCACCACTTTACCCCCTAGTCAAGCTAGAATCACAACAATTGCAAACTGATATGTACCTCTAGTTTTACCTGCACAACTCCATGCCATGCCCCTAGATTATCAGAGTAGAATCTTCCTGTTTGATGCTACTAGTTAGTACACTACCCAGCAGCATGTAAACAAGATGTCTGACTTTTTTGAGTTGCATGAGATAGATGAAGCAGATGTTCAAATGAGGTTGTTTGCCCAAACTTTAAATAGGGATGTCAAGAAATGGTTCAAGGCCTTTCCTGCCAAACATATTGCAGACTTTGCTAATTTTCATAGATTATTCATGGATAAATGGGAGAGAAAGAAAAACTCATTGCAAATACTATCTGAATATGAAAACATTAGAATAGATCTTAATGAGTAAGTTGAGGACTATTGCATTATGTTCAATAGTATCTACAATACAATTCCAGCTAATATTAAGCCTCCACCTGACCTAGCATTAATTAAATTCCCTAATGGTTTTGACGCTGAAATGTCATGCTAGTTAAGGGAAAGAAACCTTGAAACGCTGGAACAAATGCAAAGCAATGCTGTTAGTGTAGAGGCCAACCTATTAGCCAAGAAAGCCCGAATGAGAAATGAAAAGAAAGTTGTATTTAAAGAGGAAACTTCCACTTTAGATGGAAAGGTAGATATTTTAGCTAAGAGTTTAGAGAGAATAATGGATAGATTAGAAAACATGGAGAGGAAATATCAATGGGAAAATCAACAAACACCCCCAATAAGAAACCCCAATTTTAGGATGAACCCTAACAATGGAAAGAATGCTAAACCAGATCAGCAGATTTGGCCCCCCTTCCATGAGAACTATGCTGAGGGTCCACAGACCCAAGAAGGAGAAGATGCCCAGATAAACTTACTAGAAACCAAAGATGAAGACACTGTTTTTCTTACTCAAGAAGAACATGAGTTATATATGCTGTAATAGTTGCAGTTAGAATGTGGTGAATCCTTTGATTTTAAACAGGGATATGAGTCAGCTATATATGAGGTACACAAACAATATAGCTTAATAAGTAAAAATAATAATGACACTCCCGTTAAAAGATCCATCCAAACCCAGAATAATATAATAAAAGAAGCTCCAGTTACCAAAGTAATACAAATCCTCCCTAGGGGAACACTGGAGACTTCTACCCCTAAACTTGTAGATATAACCTCCACTGAAACTAAAACAGAGACAATTACTGAAAACAATAATAGAAATCAAGGCAAAATAGTAGAAACACATACTGAAATGCCTAATACTGAGAAACAAGATAAGAACACACAAACTGCACATGTTAAGGAAGATATAAATTGAGCAAACAATGCTCAACTCCCTTTCAACATCAAAACTGAAATAGAAAAATTAAAGATATCAGTTCCCTTGACCGAACTAGTAAAGAACGAATCCTATAGGTCACAGATAACTGAAACTTTAAGCATAGGAGAGGGAGAGGATGCTGTTAACTTGAATGATGATCAGCTTGAATTGTTGTTTGGCCCTGAGGCCAATGGTATTCATCAGCAAGGGGGAGTTCCTCCTTTCTATATTAGCCTGAACATTCATGACAAAATATTGCATAATGCTATGTTGGACTCAGGGGCATCCCATAATTTGATGCCAAAGGCAACCATGGAGAGACTGAACCTAGACATTACCAGACCATATAAGGATTTGTTTTCTTTTGACTCTAGCCAAGTTAAATGCTTTGGTTGATCAAGGACTTATGTGTAACTCTTGTCCAGTTCCATGCAAAAAGTATTCTAATGGACATAAATGTATTCTAATGGACATAGTAGTTGTAGACATCCCACCGAAATATGGAATGTTTCTATCTTTCTCATGGGGAGCAAAACTACAAGGATCCTTGTAGTTAAATATGTCTTATGCCACCATATCTATTTTTGGCCAACCAAGAAAACTATATAGAGAGACCTTGATGAAATACATGGTGAGTAGTGATGAAAAACCACAAAACTTTCCCATATACTCCATGCATTCAGATATGGACTCTTTTATCTTGTACAATGAAGAACATGACAATAAGGAAATCACAGTTAAAGACCTGAAATACAAAACAACTGACAGTGAGAACATTTTTCATGAGTCCCTATGGCATCTAGACTTTGATGGATCTATCAATAGGTTAGGGGCTAGTGTAGGAGTGTGGATCCATAATATGGAGAATAATCATGCTGAGGGACATGCTTTCAGATTGAACTTCAAGTGTACCAATAACATGGCTGAATATGAAGCCTTAATTATAGGGTTACAATTGGTTAGTAAACTTGGAGCCAAAAGAGTTTCCATCATGGGAGACTTAGAGCTGATTATTAAACAGATTAATAGTGAATACTCTGTAAACAATCCCAGACTTGGTCAATATAGGGAAACTGTCCTAGACTTGATCGAAGACCTCCTGGAAACAAACTTTGCTGCCGTTCCTAGAAAACAAAACATGCAAGCCCACAGTCTAGCCACTTTTGCTAGAATAGAGGCCATTTTGACCATTACCCATCCTAGAAACATTAGAGAGTTACATTCATTTCTAGGTAAGATAAATTTTCTTAGGAGATTCATTTCAAATCTAGCAGAACCGATTAGAGAATTAAATTACATGCTAAGAAAGGACACAACACTTAAATGGACAGTGGAGGCCAAAGAATCCTTTGAAGCCATCAAGGAAGCATTAACCAAGACTCTAGTCCTTATAAGTCTTGATTTTAACAAGGTTTTTATAATTTTTTCTTTTGCTTTAGAACACACCATTGTAGCAGTCTTGCTGCAAAAGAACAACAAAGGATATCAACAACCAATTGCGTTTTTTAGTAAATCCTTAAGAGATGCCACACTCAAATACAATATTATGGAAAAACAAGCATTAGCTTTAGTAAAGGCTATCAAAGAGTTCAGAGTATACATTCTGTATTCTCACATTATTGCTTATGTTCCAAATTATGTAGTTAAGGACATTTTGACACAAGATGGGCCTGAAGGGAAAAGAGGCAAATGGATTGCCACAATATTGGAATATGACATAGAGATAAAGCCAAATAAGCTTATCAAAGGCCAAGGTTTAGCCAAAATCATGGCTGAATCGAACTATCAGGCCCTTGATATAAACTTCATTAGTGCCCTTGATGATCAGGAAGAGATGGCGACTCCACCGATCAGTGAACCTTTTACTGATTCACCCTGGTATGCAAATATTATATTTGTATTACAAAATTTACAAGATCCTCCTTATTTAACAATAACTAAAGCTAGATTTTTAAAGATGGAGTCATTAAATTATTGTATCATAGATAATGCATTGTTTTAGAAAGACAATAGTGGTATTATTTTGAATTGTTTACTGAAAAATGAAGCTGATAAAATCATGCAAGAGTTTCATGCAAGGGATTGTGGATGACACTTGTACTGGAAGACTACTGTTGACAAAATCTTGAGGGCTGGTTTCTACTGGCCCACTTTGTTTTCAGATGTTAAGAAACATGTGACCTCTTGCCATAAATGCCAGATATTTGAGGGAAAGGGAAAACTTTTACCCTTGCCTCTTAAACCAATTTCCATTGAAATGCCATTTAAACAATGGGGGTTATACTTCATTGGAGAAATACACTCAGCCTCATTAGCTCAGCACAAATGGATTCTGACAGTTACTGACTACTTCATGAAATGTATAGAAGCCATTCCTTCTAGACAAGCCACAGACACTGTCATAATCTCATTTCTAGAAAATAATATCCTGTAAAGATTTGGATGCCACCAGAAGCTCATTACTGATAATGCAACTACCTTTAAGTCCAAGAGAATGACAGACTTGTAGAAATTCCCACTGTAGATCACTTGATAATGCAATATACTAAAGCAAAATACTACATCTACTTCTATAATCAAACTTTGCGGAAGCTTAATCAATTTGAGCTAGATCAATCAGAACACATATAACAAAGAAGAAGAAATTATACACATGAAACATAAAAGAATACTCTGGGGAGAGCCTCAGCTAAAAACCCTGATCTCTATGTTATCATACAAGTGGAAATATGTCCGGATTACACAAAGCTTTAGCTCATAAGCTATCCAGCTCTAAGTACAATCCCTCGACTGCTCATAGACATTCAAAAGCTTCTCACAAACTTTCTCCTCTGCCCTCCAAACCTCCTATTTCCTTGTGCAGTTTCTCCTAGGGTCCAATGCTGCCACCTGTGTGAATTCACCTCTCACACAACTCACCAAACTCAGAAATAATTGCGCAATCCTGAAGGAGATAATTCCTTCTGCATGGATGAGTTTCCTATATAGGAAAAATCCTCCAAATGATAGTACACTATCCCTTCCTCTGATCTCAATTGGGTATCTGACTGAAATGACATGCATGAGTTATTTATGAGAGAATATTCAGTTATCTGAAGTGCAGCAATTACATGCATGCATGCATTAACTAACTGAACTCACAATCAATCCACAAACTGTTGGAACTAATCTAACTAGACTTAACTCAGTTAACTGAGCTAACTAATTACAACTCAAAGTATAACTCATACTGATCTCCTTTAATCAAGGGATAACTTCCTCAATCAAATGGGAAACTATTGCATGTCTTCACATAGACTTCATGTTTGATTTCCTACAACTAATTAACTCAAGATGAATTAATTGATTATTTTACAAACAACTGCTAAGATCAAATTCGAATTTTAATTCTCAATTTTAGTTCAGGGACTAACTAAAATTGGAATCTATCCCGAAATGCTATTTATAGCAAAGTTATTTTTAGCATTTCTATTTTATTATTCCTTGTTGCTATCTCCAATACTGGTACCTGAAATGTTATTTATAGCATTTCTTGTTGCCATTTTCAACACTCCCTCTCAACAAGAAAGGAATTCAACTCAAACCCGATCCCGAACCTTTGGAATGTTCTGCATGCAACATTTCTCTCAAGTGTTATTGCTGCAACAACTCCCAAAACAAAAAATATCCAACCTGAATAATATGATGCATCCATCATCAAAGTCTCTGACTGCTATTGCCTCTGTCGACTGAAAACTCTACACCTCTGTGCTCTTCAGTATCTGACTGCATCAATCACATTGATTCCTCCTGCTACATCCGTGCTGCTGCTGGTCCTATCTCCCAACACTGCACCTCTTCTCATCATGTTGCATTGTGCTACCCACTGCTGCACTGCAATTCAGTTACTGAGAAGTAAGTAACTGATCTCACAACTGACCTCCTTGTTGGGCTAGAAACACCCTCTGATGCTAAAGCTCCCTCTTGCCGCTTTATCCACATCTGTCTCTACCCACCTAGCTTGTCTTGCTACTCCTCGTCAGGGCTCTTGTAGCAAGGTCTAATAAAAGAGGTTGGGTATCTCAATGATCCTACCCCTATTCTAGGCTTCTTGGGACTGTCACTCCACATCGCCACACCGCCTGCTTGGAGGTATGGTTGCATGTGATCCCTTTGCCCAAATGGCTCGAAATTTCCCCCTACTGGAGGTCTCTACATGAGTGGATGCCTCCACTAGGTCTCCTCTCAACATCTCCAATTGTAGCTCCTCCACAATTGTCTGAGACTTCTTCTGGGTATGCATGTTGAGAGGTAATTTACTCTCCCTCTCAACCACCAAGTCTCTAACCTTTTCCTTGCTCCTCAATGCTTTGCATGCCTCTTGAACCTCAAGAGCATACAGGTTCTTGGCTAGCACACCAATCTGTTTCATCTTTCCCGCCGTCACGAAATTTTCTGGAAAAAGAGCTGATTTTAAATCAGCGATATCTCCCTCATCCGAACTCCGATTCATTTGATTTTTTTTATTTGAATTTGGGTATTTTTCCACAAGGAATCCAGATTTTCTATTTGTTTTCGAAAATTTTGCACAAAAATTTTCAGATCTGCTCTGCAAACTCGCAGCCCAATTTATTTTTATTTTTATTTTTATTTTTACTTCGAATTATCTTTTTCGTATACTGTTCACTGCTCCGATAAACTTTGCTTTGATAAACTTGGCTCTGATACCATGTAGAAATTTCCACTGTAGATCACCTGATAATTGAATATACTAAAGAAAAATGCTAGGTCTACTTCTACAATCAAACTTTCCAGAAGCTTAATCAATTCGAGCTAGATCAATCGGAACACATATAACAGAGAAGAAGAAATCTTACACATGAAACACAGAAGAATACTTTGGGGAAAGCCTCAGCTAAAAACCCTGATCTCTGTATTGTCATACAAGTGGAAATATGTCCGAATTACACAAAGATTTAGCTCACAAGCTATCCAGCTCTCAGTATAATCCCTCTGCTGCTCATAGGTAGTCAAAGGCTTCTCACAAACCTTCTCCTCTGCCCTCCAAGTCTCCTATTTCCTTGCGCAGTTTCTCCTGGGGTCCAATGCTGCCACCTGTGTGAATTCACCTCTCACACAACTCACCAAACTCAGAAATAACTGCGCAATCCTGAAGGAGATAACTCCTTATGCATGGATGAATTTCCTATATAGGAAAAATCCTCCAACTGATAGTACATTGTCCCTTCCTCTGATCTCAACTGGGTCTCTAACTGAACTGACATGCATGAGTTATTTATGAGAGAATATTCAGTTATCTGAAATGCAGCAGTTACATGCATGCATGCATTAACTAACTGAACTCACAATCAGTTCCACAAACTGTTGGAACTAATTTAACTGGACTTAACTCAGTTAACTGAGCTAACTAATTACAACTCAAAGTACAGCTCATCCTGATCTCCTTTAATCAAGGGATAACTTCCTCAATCAAAGGGGAAACTGTTGCATGTCTTCACATAGACTTCATGTTTGATTTTCTACAACTAATTAACTCAAGATGAATTAATTAATTATTTTACAAACAAATGCCAAGATGAAATTCAAATTTTAATTCTCAATTTTAGTTCAAGGACTAACTAAAATTGGAATCTATCCCGAAATTCTATTTATAGCAAAGCTATTTATAGCATTTCTAATTTATCATTACTTGTTGTTGTCTCCAACACTGGTACCTGAAATTCTATTTATAGCAATGCTATTTATAACATTTCTATTTTTAGCATTTTGTTGCCATTTTCAACAAGACTTCTGTAGCAAATACCACATCACCCTTGGCCACTCCACTGCCTATTACCCTCAAGGTAATGGACTTATAGAGTCATCTAATAAAAGCCTAGTAAATATCATTAAGAAATTGCTGGAAGATAACAAAAAGACATGGAATAAGAAGTTAGTCAATGCCTTATGGGCAGATCGAATGACTACTAAGAAATCCATTGGAACATCACCTTATCAGCTAGTATATGGGATGGATGTTGTTTTTCCACCATCTTTAGGAGTACCAGTGATGAAGACAATATTCAAAGAAGAATAAATCAGACCATACACCTGCAACACACCAGAGAAGAAGTATATGTAAAATCACAAGTAATCTAGGACAAAATCAAAAAGGTTTTTGATAAAAAGACTAAAGCACATGATTTTTACATAGGAGATAAAGACCTTAAGTGGGATTCAAGGAGAGAAGACAAAGGCAAGCATGGAAATTTTTATTTTTTGTGGCAGGGCCCTTATGTCATTTATGGTTACAGGGGAAACAATGCCTTTTTTCTTGAGAGTAGATGGATCAGATCTACCTGGAGGACATGTTAATGGTAAAATGTTGAAGCATTATTTTTCCACTGACTAATAATAGTTCACTTTACTTTGCATCATTATACATAACAGTGCAGAGTGTAGATTGGATTGGATGGTAATCCTTTGAAGTTGAAGCCCGGAGAGAAGGCCTTGAGCTTTGAAGTTTTCACCATCATAAGTATCAAAAAAGGATAATCACAGAAGGACAGTTCACAAGGTAACTACCATCACAATTGAAAGGCTATTGATCTTTAGAGTTCTTGACATTTCAATAGGAAATTCCATCCCCATGTGGAGCCACTGTTAGGGTCCTATAATAATATGATTCATAATTTTTGAATTGGCTGTGATTATGTCTTGTAATATTGTACATACGTTTGCTTTCTTGCAAATGTTTTCCATATTAAAAAATTAAATAATGTAAAGAGGGTATGTCCTAAAAGAAATATCAAAGGACAAAAAGAATAAGAAAATATCAAAAAAGTGAAAAAATATCAACCCCAAACAAAAACAGATCATGAAAGTGTGCAACTCCAAGTGCCACTACTTTTACTTTCTGTCCAAAATAATGGTTGTGTGCAGCTTGTCATACATGCCACAACCCATGATAGTCAAATTGTTTAATCTTGACTACTTCATGCTTTAAATTCCCTGTTTATAGTTAGAGAATAAAGATCTGGCCAAATTGTTTAATCTTGGCATATCAGTAGATAGGTAAAGAAATAAAAGGAGCTCATAAGTTTAATCTGAGCCCTTCGAAGATATAAGGTTAGAAGTAGGTAGTTTAATTTGCAAAATAAAAAGGAAAGTAAGGGTCTTTCTAGCTTAAATTCACCTAACAAAGTGAAGAAAAAATGTTAGGGTAAGCAAAAGGGTAAGTAGAAGAAAGGTTGCAGAAATACAAGCTATTTGAGGCATAAGCACATTTGTCATGCTTAATCATGTGTTTCAATGTGCAGGAGCAGTTATGAAAGAAAAAGGATGCTCATAAGTTCATTTGGTTAACTTCCCCCCATTCCATTTCACCCCTCACTACATACTTACTAATTTGCCCTTTTAACCCTTCATTTCTTATGCAAGCCCCTTTTCTTTCATTTTGACTACTACTCCTTGGTTTCACACAATTCCCTAGTAAAATACCCTCCAAACTCATTCCCCTATCCAAGAACTCTTTTTCCCTAGTGTGAAACCCTTTCCCATGCAAAAAATCACTTTCCCTTGCCTAAACCACCCCCCCCCAAAAAAAAAACCCACTAAAACTCTTATCATAACTATATTTTGTTTTAACCCCAGAACAGAAATTAATCTCCATACGAATCTAAAACATAGAAAATAACAATGCAAGAGCATAACACAAAAAAACATATACACACAGATTTCTCTTGGTCCCAAAAACGGGGACTACCATCGGATTTTTCATTAATGTCCCTTCAATGTTATATATACAATTTACAAATGCCGAAGCATCCAATACCATGGACTGAAAACCATCGCGTCCAAAACCATGGACCAAAAACCATCGCGTCCAAAACCATGGACCGAAAACCATCGCGTCCAAAAACATGTGCAAAAAATCATGCACAAAACCATAAGTGGGTCCGCCCAAACTAACATATGTTCCAAAACAAAAATTTTCTGGGGCACTGCCCCGGATCCCATAAAATGGGGTTACCTGCACCCCTCAAACCCCCTGTGACCCCCCACTAAGCAATCGACGCAATGAAGGGGGGACTCCGCCCCCCCTCTGACCCCCTGGTTAACTACGTGGGCTAGTCGTGGAAAGAATATAATACAACCCAACAATTATTCCCCCCTTCTCTTTATAAAGTTAAACCTCTGCCAAACCCATCTAACCCCGCAAATTCATTAACTCGATTTAACCCACCCCCTCGGTGCGGTTAAATAAACCCCTCTGCAGTTTAAACCTAGTTCTATTCCATAAACCTGTGTATTTTATTTAACCCGCATTATGTTAAATCTCGACTTATCCATTAAATAATTACAAAAACCTTGTAATTAAATCCCTAGGCCCCGCTAATATCCGCCCCCATTTCCTGTCGCGCAACTCCGCCACGTGATGGCCATTGGATCTTGCACCCTCAGATCCTACAGCCCTCTCCCATATCGCGCCCATTCATCTCCTGACCTTTATCGACCCGAGAGAATGCGATATGGGTGGTATTGCTCGGGCCCCCTTAGGTTACGTGGCGACACCGCATTAAGTCACGTGCTCTCGGGAAAAAACCATCGATCACTCAAAAGCAGTGCGATGGCCTCTAGAAACCACCTCTCGTTGAAAGCAAAAACCACTAACTGTTCACTAATTTAATATCGCGCCAATTTCTAACCGTTCCCAATTAAAAGTCCGCAGACCCCAGTGTCACCCTTTTCGCTCATTTGCTCTGTGAAAACGTCCTAAGCTTTCCTGCGCCCCTTGAGCTTCTGCAACTATTTTTGACCACTAATTGCCTCCTGAACACGCTCCGAAAGCCCAGTTGTTATAGACATATTTGGGCACTGCAACCCCAATCATATATGTCCATAAACCAAGGGCTTATGAGTCCCTAAAAGTGCTGTTTCACACCCTAAAGGAACAAGGTCAGCTGATTACATCATCTCCCAGAAGTTCTCCATGGAAAACTGCTCAGAACTGGTCAAAACTGGACCATACAGACTGCTCAGTGCTAAGGGTGCGATGCATCTCACCTGCTACATGCAAAAAGTGTGATGCATACTGAAAATCCCTTCTGTAGGGTGTGATGGGTGAGAGTAGACAAATGGCGGAGACAGTTTGCAAGGTGGATGATCATGGAATCTTCCAGAAACTTATCCTGTGACACTTGCCTCTCTGAATTTTCCCAGGGATGAGTAAGAGATCATGAATCTCCAAGTGGAACCAAGAACTATTAGAGAGAAGACACTAATAAAAATCCCAGAAGATGACTCACCCCCTGCAAACATCTATATATGGATCCCTCATCCCAGAGATCCGGAAGTTGGAATCTTGTATTTTGTAAGGAAGTGCTGTTGGTTTCTTGGTGGAACATCATAGTGTTGGGTGATCTAAGATTTTCATGAGGTGAAGAAGGGCTTTCATGCTGGGAGGATGACGCTGGGTCAGATCAATGGGTTGTAATCCTCTCTTTTACTCTTTCTATTAATAAAGCTATTCAAGTTTTCCTCCACATTCTTGTATGTTTGATGATATATGCATTTGTGTGGTCAATATATATCTGGTCCTATATTGTTTATGATTATAGATCTCTGTACTTTGATGGTATTATGCTACTTTGACTTTACAGGTGCTCTTTGAAGCGGGGTAAGCAAGGAAGGTGCTCTTCGAAACACTATTATACTAATCATTATTGTTATTTAATTTATTTTATTACTATATTAATAATTTTAATTCATATTATTACTATATTGTTTGTTTTTTTTTGTATTTATATTTTACTATTTGTAACACTATTATACTAATCATCATCATTACTTAATTCAAGTTATTACTATATTAATAATTTTAATTCATGTTATTACCATATTGTTTATTTTTTCATGTTTTATGTTTTACTAACTTGTATCACTATTATACTAATCATTATTATTATTTAATTCATGTTAATACTATATTTTTTTGTTTGTTTTATGTTTTAAGTTTTAGTATTTTGTAACACTATTTATGTTTTATGTTTTATTTTTACTATTTTGTAAGACTATTATACTAATTATTATAATTATTTAATTAGTGTTATTACTATATTAATATTTTTATTTCATGTTACTACTGTATTGTTTGTTTATTTTATGTTTTATGTTTTACTATTATGTTACACTATTTTGTAACACTACTATACTAATCATTATCATTATTTAATTCATGTTATTACTAGATTGTTTGTTTGTTTTATGTTTTATGTTTTAGTATTTTGTAACACTATTATACTAATCATTATCATTATATAACTCATGTTATTACTATATTAATAATTTTAATTCATGTAATTACTATACAACTTATTTGTTTTATTTTTTATGTTTTACTATTTTGTAACACTATTATACTAATCTTGATCATTATTTAATTCATCTTAGTACTATATTAATAGTTTTTATTCAATGTATTACTATTTTAATAATTTTATTAGTGTATTGTTTGTTTTTATTTATTTTTTATGTTGTACTATTATGTTTTATTATTTTGTAACACTATTATACTAGTCATTATCATTATTTAATAATTGTTATTACTACATTAATAATTTTAATTCATGTTATTACTATATCGTTTGTTTGTTTTATGTTTTATGTTTTACTATTTTGTAACCCTATTATAGTAATCATTATCATTATTTAATTTATCTTATTAATATATTAATAATTTTAATTCATGTTGAGGTTGAAAAGGGTCTGAGCGGTTGCAGGATACGGTGATTAGGGTTCTGAGATCATCTGTCACGACGCAGACTGCAAATCTCTGGATCTACTCAAGCGCTGGACTAAGAAACCTGTTTCGCATCAGCGTGGCAGGGCACTAGGTAAGGCAAATGGAATCTTCTCAGGGGAGGGCGTCAGAGCCCTCCCCGGCGCAAATAACTCGCTGCACGGTCCTGAACAGGATTTTGTTTTTGGTTTCATTTACAAGGGGATAATGAACCGAGAGAATAGGCATCAGCACGGGAACAAGGGGATAGAAGGGCGGAAGGACAATGCCAGTGCCGCACAAGACAGTGGGGAGAAACCGGAGGAAACTCCGAAAGTTTCATCGGCTACATGCAAGCCTATGGCCAAAGAACGACCTAGAATATAGCTGCCAGGACACAAGATTGACAAGAGAATAGAATACATGCGGGATCATGCCCTTATTGGGAAGTTCATAGGGTTCTGGTCGACAGAAAGGCCCTTATACGGTTGGATTACGGCGAAGTGGAAACCTAAAGGAGAGGTTACCCTGCAGCTAGGGCTGAAAGGCTTCTTCACTGCGATCTTCTTCTGTCTAAAGGACAAATACATAATCCTGGGAGAGGGGCCCTATTTTTTCAACTCAGCGGGTCTGTATCTAAGGGATTGGATACCAAGATTTAACCCGGACAAGGAAGACCTCACATGGGTGCCAGTCTGGATCAGACTGTACTCACTTCCAGATGAATATTGGGACGAGGACATTCTCAAAGATATAGGAAATGGAATAGGGGAATATATCAGGGCTGCAGAAGAAACAAAATAGTGCATACACATCGCTTACGCCCGCATATGCGTCTTCATATGACTGAATGAAGCTTTGCCAGAATCGGTAAGTCTCTTTCATCGAGACGAGGAATGGATTCAACCTCTGGACTATGAGCACGTCCCCTTTCGATGTAGAAAATGCCATGCTCTAGGGCATCTTTTTCGGGATTGTCTGCTGAATGCCAAAGCCGCTACTCCTGAACCCTCAAAAGCCCTAACCCAAGATGGCTTCACAAAAGTCCAAAGCCTAAGGCGTGCGCACAAGAAGCCCAACAATGGGAATAAGCCCCAGCAAAATAATAACCACGGCTCAGCCACAAAGAACAATTTTGAAATTCTTGCGCGAACCTCTGATGAGCATCCCTCGATCTTTGAGACCACCCCAACCCTTCCTTCCTCGTCCTCCCACCCTCCTCCTACAGCCTCCTCATCCAAACCTCAACCCCCCATTAGCAATCTGGTAATCCACTCTAAAGGACCTAAAGAGACGGAAGCGAAATGCAAGGATATGGAATTCGATGGAAAGTTAGACCCCCCTCAAAACTCTGAGATCAATATGGAGGAAAGCAACCAAGTGAAACTAATGGAAGAAGAACCAGAGAGCATAGATCTGAACGGCTTAGACATCATAGAGCTAGAAATGGCATGCAAAAAGAAGGCATATGACAGCATACCAGAGGCTCAACTCAACAAGTTGGAAGTGGTCATTTCCAGGGCCTTTCATCAGCATCAACTAGGTATACAACCAGGTAGCCAATGGGATGGTAACCCTCCCCCAAAAGGTACCAAGAAGAGAGGAAGAAGAACGGATCTTCAGCGAATGATCGAGATCGAGAAAATCCTTGTAGACTCGGGCAGGTATGCTAAATTGACAAAGTACTATAAACCCTCCATCAATAGTTAAACCATGAAGCTGGTATCATGGAATGTTAGAGGGATCAACAACCCAGGCAAACTTAGAATGTTAAAAAACATGATTAAAATGAAAAAACCACAAATGTGCTTTCTGCAAGAAACCAAATGTAACAGCTCAACATTAGGTAGAATTCTCTCCAAGGTGTGGCCAGGGTGTCAATCGGTTGCGGTGGATGCCTCTGGAGCCTCGGGAGGGCTGGCTATAGCATGGAATACACAGGTGATAGCTCTTTCAGATTTGCACACCTCCCATCATCTCATCCAGGCTTCTTTTCACATCCTAGGTACGAACATCCATGGAAATATCTCAAATGTTTATTTCCCGCTGGATATAGGAAGTAAAATTTCTCTTCTCGACACCATAGAAGCCTTGAACAACAATAGGAGGCACCCGCTCTGGATTATAGGCGGGGATTTTAATCTGATCACCAAGCTAGAGGAGAAGATTGGGGGTAGAAACAGAATGGACCAAGAAAACTCCCACTTCAAGGACTTCATTGAGAACACCTCTCTCATAGATATGCCTTTTTGTAATGGAAGTTTCACATGGAGCGATCGCAGAGCAGGTAAGCATCAAATTGCTTCCAAACTGGATCGCTTCCTCATATCAGATAACGCAGTTCACCTTGGAGGAGATTTCTTAGCAGCTATCCTTTCTCACACAGGATCGGATCACTGGTCGATAGCTCTCCAATGGCAAAGACCAGACAATCTAACCAGAAGACCTTTCCGCTTCGAAGAGTTCTGGCTCTCGCATCCCTCGTTTAAAGACTTTGTCAAAACTACATGGACATCCTTCACCCTGCCTGAAGGGTCCAAGATGTTTTAGTTCCAATAGAGGCTCAGGTTTTTAAAAAGTCATCTAAAATGGTGGAACAGGGAGACCTTTGGCAACATATTTACAGTGTAACAAGAACTAAACAAGGAACTATCAGATCTCCAACAAAAGATAATCACAAAGGGACACACTGAAGAAACACTGGAGATGGCGTTGAATCTATTTCAACATTCTTCCCCTTCTTCGATGGCTTAGGAACGACGCATCCACATCCAACTAGAGGAAAGGCGGAAACAGGAGGAAATATACTGAAAGCAAAAGTCCAGAATCAGATGGCTGAGGGAAGGTGAGCGAAAAACCAAATTCTTCCACAGAACCACTATTCAGTGAAGAATGCACAACAGCATCCCTTACATCCAAAATCAGGGAGGGGCAAAAATAAAGAAGCACGAGGAAATTGAGGAGAAATTCCTTAATCACTTCACTCAAGTCCATCGAGAGCCTGAAGGAGACAAGCGTCCAACTATTGAGAGAATAACCAACAATGTGCCAAGGCTTATCACGGAGGAGAAAAATGAACTTCTCCTTCGCTCCATTCTGTCTCAGGAGGTGGATGAGGCAATGTCTCAACTTAAGGAAGGAAAGGCCCCTGGCCTGGATGGATTCACCACCATGTTCTTTCACACTTTCTGGGAGTTGATAAAGCAAGAGGTTTGGCAAATTGTAGAAGAATCAAGAGCTCTCCATTGGTTGCTTCCCTCTCTAAACACAACCTTCATCGCTCTTATCCCCAAAGAGGAAGATTCTATCACCCATGACAAGTATAGGCCGATTGCTCTTTGTAATGTCATTTACAAAGTTATATCTAAAGTGATTGCGAATCGGTTAAAGCCCCTCTTGCCCCTGCTTATCTCCCCGGAACAGTCGGTTTATGTGGAAGGGCGTCAGATCATGGATGGAATTCTCCTCATGCACGAGATAATCCACTCCCTCAAGCACACCAAGCAGGCAGGTATGCTTCTCAAACTGGACCTCTCTACGGCTTTTGATAAACTCAGCTTGACTTACATTCAGCAAATGCTTACAGCCTTTGGTTTTTGCTCTATGTGGGTTCGCTGGATCATGAGTCTAATTACCTCAACTCAATTCTCCATCCTTGTAAACGGTATCCCCTCCCGCCCCTTCAAACCTTCCAGAGGGATCAGGCAAGGTGCCCCCTATCCCCCTTCCTCTTTGTGCTAATGGCTGAAGATCTAGGGCGTCATATCAAAAATGCCCTCCATTCTCATCAGCTCAAAGGCCTATCTGTTCACAATACCCCTGCTAATTCCCACCAACATTTTGTCGACGACACAATGCTTTTTGGTTACCCTTCTGTCCAGGAATCCTCCTGCTTCAAAACCCTGCTTAATGACTTTTCAGAAGCCTCTGGCACAAATTTCAACTGCTCCAAGTCGCATATTTTCTTCTTTCACACTCCTCCCTCTGTCAAGATCACGGTTGCTCGCATATTAGGATTTCCCTCTGCTTCCCTCCCCTCCAAATATCTTGGAGCTCTGCTCACGGCCTCAGCCATAAAGAATTCTTCTTGGTGATCTCTCCTTGAAAAGCTCGAATCTCGTCTTAACCTCTGGACTCATAGAACTTTAAATATTTCCAATCGAGTG
>APFE030161760.1:8159-28246 GCA_000404065.3 Pinus taeda
AAAAATGTGGTGTGAGAAAGATTTAGCAGCTAAAAGAAAATTAAGATATTATAAGGAGGTCATCAACCCCACCCTAGAAGATCAAAAGTATCTCTCTGTTTTAACTAGATCAAAGAAGAAAATTAATATAGCCAAGATTAGAACGAACTCTCATGAGCTCCATAGTGAAATGGGTCGTTGGGCAGTTCCTAAAACACCGTGGATGGAAAGGTTCTGCCATCTCTGTGAGAATACGAACATCGAGGATGAAAATCACTTCATCTTAGAGTGCCCCGCGTACAACCACATTAGATCTCAGTTTCAAAAGCTTTGTTGCAATACTGACCTTCCTAGCCTTTTACGTTGTCAAAATTATAGTGAGCTCGGGAGGCTTCTCTCCAAGCTTTTTGAGCATAGGAATTAAATCTTCAATCAAACTAAATAATTCGTTTCTTTAGGTTCGATAGACCAAAGTTTGGTCTCAGTGGACGTTAACCATCATCATCATCATCATCATCAATAAAATAATATTTATCAATTAAAAATGAGAATTAATAAGAATTAAAGTAAAATTAATTATAATAAAAATTGAAAAAAAATTCAAATAAGAGTTAGTTGATTTTTTAAAATAATTTAATTAATTAAAATAATATGAAAAATAATTAAATAGATCAAATTTACTAATTAATAATTTAAAATAATAATTAATTAAAAAATTAAATAATTAAAAATATAAAGAAAAGAAAAAAAATGAAATAAAAATTAATAATTAATAATATTTACTTATTAAAAATAATAATATAAATAAATAGGGAATAAATCTAAGGGATTAAAATTAAAAAAATATTAAAATAATAGTCAAGAGTCCAATTTGGAAATAATGAACAAATTATATAGAAATGATAATTACCATAATTAAATATATCAATACAACTTTCTAAATATAATTAAATATATCAATACAACGTTCTAAATATAATTAAATATATCAATACACCTTTCTAAACATTGGAATGCTTTTTGTTATCTATATATTGTGTCATCTAAGATTTTACGACAAAGGTTTTTTTATTTCTTTTAGAGATTGTTTTTTAATCAATAGGATCCATATGAAGGGATCTAGCTGGTCGCTACATCCCCGTGGCCTAACCCCATGACCTCCCCATTAGCTTTCTTTTAGATATTTTTTTTTAATCAATAGGATCCATATGAAGAGATCTATATGTCGTGGCCGCTACATCCCCGCTGGCCTAACCCCAATGGCATCGAGGAGATTTGACCCCGTGACCTCTCAATTAGCAAGGTACTTAGCAACGGGAACTCGACCAATTGAGTTATCCCGTAGGGCTTATTTAGCATTTTCTATGTCATTTAATAATTTGTTGATTTTATATGAATAGTTTTTTAATTTAGTATTTAATGTTTTGTTAAATGTTTTTTTTTTAGAAATTTAAGGGAGGTTTTTCCATATTTATAGATAGTTTCTTTAGTAAACATAGATTAGGGTATTTGACTTGGGGATTGGAATCAAGTATCTACTAATACTAGATTGTTAAATACTCACAATGTTGAGGACAACTAATTAAATTAACCTATTAAATTTATTTATAATTCAAACTATTACTTCAATCATTTTAATTACATATTTATAATTTTATCTTTACAACAAAATATATTTAAAACCTTGATTACTTACACACCAATAAAATAAATATATTATAGACTTAACACTAAGATTATATGTGTGTGTGTAGGTGGGGGGGCAATAGAGTGAATCTGCTCCATGTGACTAGGGTTTCCCTAACCACCTCCATTGCCACAGTTTGTAGATTTCTGCCATACTCCCTAGAGTTTATGAGATCCATCACCCCATTCATCTTGGTTTGCAAGATATCTTCATGTCGGTTTTGGTTACAACTTTGTGCATCTTAATATCTTGTTAGTTAGTTTTTTCTTCTCCCTTGTTCTACACAAGTGTCTTCTCCTCGCCCTAGGCCATGGGCAATACAAGTTGGTTTTATGTGGTTGAGATTCCAGAGTCCATCATTGCTCCAGTGCAGTTGATTTAAAGAGTTTTTAGCTTTGTCCAATGGGTGTTCTTTCCAATGTTGTCACGGTAGGTGTTGTTTCTTTGCCTTATGGTTTAGTGAGGCAAACAAGTTTTGAGCCAATCATAGTTGCAAAAAAGGTTAATTCAATTCCTTCCCTCAAATTGGAGTTACCTCCTTCAACGAAGAAGAATGTTAATACCCTTAAGGAAAAAGGGTTGATTGGTAAGTTTATCGACCTTTAGCCCAGTTATGGCTCTATTTTGGCATGGATCTCTGACAATTGGGTAGATGATGAACATGTTGGTAATATGTACTATGGAAAATGTTATTATGCTTTTATTTTTGAGAGACAGAAGCGTAGGTATTCGATCTTAAATTTTTTTCCTTATTTCATGGGATCTATGGGAATGTTTCTCATCCGGTGGACTTTGGGTTTTCATCCTAGCATGAAAAAAATATTGTGCCTGACTGATTAGATTGCTACTTTTGCCCCTTATTTGATAGGGTGATGGTATTTCTAAAGCCATTGGAGACAAGTTAGGCAACTATATCACTCCTTCATAGCCCAAGCAAAATATCTTCTCATATGCCAAAATTATTTTTGAAATGGATTTTGCAAAAGGACTCTATAGGGTGATTCAGATTGACTTGGAGGGTTGAAGTCATCTTCAGGCTTTGGATTATGAGAATATTATTTTTAATTGCAACATTTTCCACAAGTATGGGCACTTTGCGAAAAGTTGTCATGATGCTCTAACATCCCATCCTCATTTTATTCCATCACCATCTTGTGAAAATAATGTTGAGCAAGGAGCATTCAAAAAAGTTTCAAGGAAACAAGATAAATATAAGAAGTCTCATCCTACTGATAGGCCTAAGCCTCACCAACGTTCTTCCTCCAATAATAGATTTGAACCTTTGCAATCTTCAGGGGATGAAGATGCAGTTGAAGAAGTCCGATCTCATACAATACCCCATTTTGATCAACCAACTCCAGATTGTACAGAAATCAATGCTATTAGAGTTAGGGTTAGATTACTCTTTCTTGATAATTACTTGTGAATTATATTGGTTTCTTTTACTTCTTTGTTATATTATCTTTCATCAAGAAATTACCAAATTATGTGTGTATGAAGATCACAAAAAACACACCCGGATGCAGGTGTCCGAACAGCAATTAATATTTGTTAATGGCCCGCCTCGCGGAGAGGACAACAGGCAGATTACAAGGCCGGGTATTCAGGTTCATACGCCGTCAGCAATGAACGACATTCAATGCCATTTAACTCTGCATCCGCCCCAAGGTAAGAGATACGGGGGAAATAGAATGAAGCTGAGAGTTGCAGGAACATTCTCTCCTGCGCAAAGCCAGCTGCAGGTTGAGAAGGAGAGCGGAGACCCCGGGAAGCACAAGCTTCACCATACAGTCGAGCATTTACCAGTTAATGTTCTGTTTGTGAGCCTCCTCCTGAAGGTAGCAACGGAAATCGGAAGAGATATACACTCAGGGGAGGCGAGGCTCAGTAGCATCAACAGAAACCCGATTGAGGAACGGATTAGTGGAACTTTCCTTATTGGGTTTGCGCGGAACAGTCCTCAAACAGTCCTCAAACAGCTTCAAAGCCATCACTATCCTTTCACACTCTCGCAGCTACCAAGAAAATTCTTATGGCACCACGTTTAAGAGCCACTCCACGACGGGGGAGTCACAGTGGACAGCACGGTGGTGATGGCGGGAGAGGCCGCTATAGCCCTCGCCGAATTTCGCCCTTAGCTCAGGCCTCGCCACCCTCCAACAGATCCAAAGAATCGGAGCAATTCATATGCAACACAGTCCAATCCACTCGGTTCCGTTTCCGCCGACGCACAAACAGGCCCTTCATTTCGACTTTGGTCACAGTCATCTTCGCAGAAGAAGATGAGGAGGAGGACAGCATGACGAATTCTTCAGCGGAACAGACGCCTTCGAATCCAAACAGCTCCTCGCCAAGCAGAGGGATTGAGGATAGCTCTTATGCTCCGTCCTCGCAGAGCAAAATTGAAGAGGAAAGTGTTGGAGATCACATAGAGGAGCATGCTGAAGTAATTCAGGAAATCGTTAGCTTGCAGGGAAAAGACAGTTTGGACCTGGCTCCAGAACATGCAAAAATTTCTTCGGCGAGGACAGAAGAAGGACAGGGGACTCAAAGCAAGCATAAGGAGCCAGAAATGCCCTTTAGCACTCTGTTGTATCCAAAGCCACCGCTGGGCATGAAGCTGGAAAACGTCCCACCCGGAATGGAGATTACCTGGGAACCCCTGGACGAGGACATCGGGCAAGGGTCTGCAAACATCAAGTAGTTCGCTCTGTTCAGTATGTTAAGTTTTTTGCTATGTTCTGTTTATTTGTCTGGGCTTTTTGCTATGGTCATCTTGGCGCGGCATTGGGTGTTTAAAATACACATAGGCTCTTCTTCAAACTTTCTTATCTCTCCTTGCTTATGCTTAGTATCCAGGAATATCCTCTGCACTGTAATGTTATGCTTATGTTTACTGAAACAGTTAATTTTGTAACTTTTTTGAAAAGAGAGGTGCATAGTCACTAATTGCCCTCTCACTAGCAGAACAATTATCTTTGTCATACTTTTGAAAGAGAGCTGCATAGTCATCACTGGCACTCTCAGAGGCTCACACCTCTTGTATATATTTTTTCATCTTTTTTAATATAAATTAGTTTAGACTTTGCCGAGAAAAAAAAAAAGATCACAAAAAACACAAGACACAATATATAGGCACTCTGCCAAGGAAAAACCCCTATCTAGGGGAAAACCTAGTCAAAATATCTTCCTTCAATAGTTTTCTTGAGACTCTTCAACCTAGACACATACCTCCTCCAACCACCAAGTTAGACTCCTCTTCCAACAACTTCGACCTTGAAGCAAAAACACTTTGACCCAACAATTAGCAGCAACAACAACAACAACTTCGACTTGACAAGAAATACTTCAATCTCCTAGAGGAACCCACATGAGAGAGAGAGATGGATAGCCAAAATTTCAATCTTGCCTTCTTCTTCATTCCTCTCCAACTTCGCACTCCTTTTAGCCTTCTTTCCTACTTCACACTTTTCCAACTCTTTCTTTTGGATATCGAACTTGTGTGAGAGTGAATGAATGCTCCAAATGAATTCAATCTGCTTGTATATATAGGCTTGAGGTGAGGTTGAATTGCCCTATTTGAGGTTGACTTGATCTCATTGAAGCCGACTTGGTGTGGAGGTGTCAAATACCTAATTTGACTCAATAATAACTATTTTTACATGATTCAAAAGCCCAAGAAGCATCTCATAAAATGTGCAATGACTCTAATGACTCAATATAAATTGTAGGAGTCCATAATGGGTACCTTGACTAATAAAAGATGACCCAAGCATGAAACTCGTGCTTTAACAAGTCATTCTAATAATAATAATAAATTTATTTTTTCATTCTTTTGACAAGTATATTACATAATGACTCAAATACATTTATGAAGACCGAACCTAGTTACATTCTTCAACACTCCCTCTCAACTAGGGAGGTATTCATAATAACATATACAAGTACAAAGAATATCTTAAAACATACGAACTATGAAGAGTTTAGGCACTGCAATGCCATGAACCAGATTCTTTGACTTGGGAAATCTATGCAAGGTCCTCTAATAGTTTAGGCACTCGTGATGCCATGGACTAGATTTCTGACCAGGGAAATCTATCTGGGTGGAACTAAGATGGATTAAAGTTTTCAACCTCTCTAGGTACCAGCAAGCTTACTTACTAACCATCAACCCAGGGATCTAGGTGCATATCCGAGGTCAGAGCTCCATGATCAACACCACCCTCCTTACTTTGGGGTCCATACATCAACACATAATGTCTGCCATATGTCCTCCCAAGCAATGTGTATCACACACAAAGCCTCAATAAATCTCTTCCAAACTTTTATCATAATCAACAAGATCAACAATATCAACTAAACCAAGCATGCTTCTAAGATATTCAAACTTCTTATTAGGAAGAGACTTGTTAGTATATCAACTACTTGATCATTTGACGGGACATACTGTAGCTTCACGATCCCATCCTGCACCAAGTTCCTAATGTAGTGGAACTTATTATTGATATGCTTCATCTTGACATGGAACACGAGATCTTCAGACATATTAATGCAACTTTGATTGTCACAATTGATCACAGTAGATCCCAGAGGATTCTCGAACAAATATGTCAGAATCTTCCTTAACCATACAACCTCCTTTCCTACTTCACATGCAACCACATACTTTGCTTTAGCACTACTCAAAGCAACAAGATATTGCTTTCTACTAATCCATGAGATCATGGTAGATCCCAAACTAAAGCATCCACCTGTAGTGCTTCTTCCACCAGTCTCATTGCCACCCCAATCATAATCTGTGAATCCAATCAACTTGACTTCCTTGCTATCGTACTTTAGGCAGTGACGTATAGTGCCACGAAGATATCTCAATATATGCTTGGAAACTATCTAGTGATCTTGACGAAGCTCTAACTGAAAGTGACTAATAATGTTCAAAACAAAGCATACATCTGGCCTAGTATTTACCAGATACACCATAGAACCCACCAACTTACAATAGGAGGTAGGATCTACGAGACTTGAGTCATAGCTCCTCAACTTCTTGAGATTGGTGATCATAGGAGAAGTCATGGGCTTGGAATCCATCATCCCAAATTTTTGCAACAACTTGATGATATAATTTCCTCGCCCCAAATATATCCGCTAGGCTTCTACCATACTTCCAAACCTAGGTAATAGTGCATCAATCCCAGATCCTTCATCTCAAATTCTGCTACCAACATCTTCTTGCATTCTTGTATCCTTCGCTCCACACTTGTAATGAATAGATCATCCACATATAGTAGAATAACAACTTGCTCATTATCCACAAACTCGATGTAGCTATTTGGATCAACAATACTCTTCACGAACCCAATTCTTAGAAGGTATGCATTCATTCTTGCATATCATGCCCTAGGAGCTTGCTTCAAACCATATAGGGCCTTCTTGAGTCTATATACATCAGTCTCTTTGTTATTTACTTCACAACCTTCAGCTTGTTCAATGTATACTTCCTCATTGATGGTCCCATTCAAAAATGTTGTCTTCACTTTAATGCCCTCAGTCGCTCCTTCCTTCTCACAACCTTTCCTTCCTTGCCTTTAGAGCAGCCTAACAAACTCCTTCAAGATTTTTCCTCACATATTTTCCCCATGAACCAATTTACTCACATCCTTCAAAACTACCCTATTGCTCCTATGTAGGTCTTTAATTTCCTCAACAAATCAAAACCCCAATCAAGAAGAAACATCCATTATTCTCCTCTCCATGATTAATCTCAAACCTCTCTATTGGCTTATATTTTATACTTTTCCTTAAAGTGTTCAAAACCATGGGTCTTGTTGCACCTGTCATACCCTCTTGAGATTATGTCAAATGGTCCTATTTTCATCCTTGCTACAGAAAAGGATGGGTGCAGTCTTGGAAGGCCAAAAAGGAAGGGTCGAAGTAAGAAATCCAAAGGAGAGCAGAAATTTTGATGGATATTCCATCCCATTGTAGCATTTAATGAAACCAAATATATAATGGTAGTATACCTTGCAGTGGGTGCAAAGGTTTCTTATAATCTATGCCCTCCTTTTGAGAGAAACCCCTTGCAAAAAATATAACTTTTATTTGTCTACACTTCCATCAACAATGTTCTTGATCTTGTAGATCCATTTGGAGGTGACAACCATTTTGTCACTAGGCCTAGGAACGATTTCCCAAACGCCATTCTTCATGATGGATTGATATTCTTCCTGCATTGCCTTCTTCCATACTTCTTGATGAGCAACTTCTTCAAATGTAGATGGTTCAACTTCAATCAATTTTTTCATATATGTAACATATCCAGAATATCTTTTCAATTTTTTACTTCTCTAAAGGTTCCTTTCATAGCTCCATGTCCTTCAACATCTTCAAGAGTAGCTTTTAACCAATTTGGCATCTTCCTTGTGTTCAGTATGATCATAGGTCGAATAGGCTCACTTGGTCCTTCTTCTTCTTCTTGAATTGTAGATGGATTATTGTGTTGTACTTCTTCTTCTTAGAATATTAGTATATCTTCATCATCATAATCAATAGGAATGTCCTTGGATATTTTGTAGGCACGATTTTCATCAAATATAATGTCCCTACTTACTTCAATATGTCTTATTTCGTTTATGTAGATTCTATATGCCTTTGAGGAGAGACTATATCCAATGAAGATCCCTTTGATGTTTGTAGAAACTAACTTCTTTCGTTTGTCCTTTAGAATGTGGATATAGGCAGGACTTCCAAAGATTCAGAGATGGTCCACACTTGGCTTCTTCCCTGTGAATGCTTCCTCAATTGTCATATTTTCAAGAATTCTACGAGGACTTCTATTTTGAATATATATTGTTGTCATTTTTGCTTCTCCCCATAGAAATTTTGGTAAGTCTTAATCAAGGAGCATTGTTCGTATACCTTCTTAAATTGTCCTATTCTTTATTTTGGCCACTCCATTTTGTTCGAGATAGTAGGGAACAATGAGCTCCCTCTTAATTCTTGGTTCTTTATAATATGCAATCAATTCTTTAGAAGTGTATTCCCCACCATTGTCGAATCTCAAAGTCTTTATTTTTCTTTCAGTTAGGGTTTCCACTTCATATCTAAACACTTTTCAAATACTTCATCCTTTTTCTTAAGAAGGTAGAGCCATGTCTTTCTAGAGTGATCATCAACGAATGTTACATAGTAAATATGACCTCCAAGTGATTTTTCAAACATAGGCCCACAAACATCAGAATGAATGAGGTATAATATTTATTTAGACCTTGTTTCAATATTTGAAAATGTTTTTCTTATATGTTTACCCCAAATAACATCCCTTGCAAACTCCTTCACGATCTTCTTTGATATTGGTGATGCCATGAACTAGTTGATTAAGAGTGGGAATAACCTTGTAGTGTAGATGACCATATATTCTATGTCATAACTCAATGGGATTGATTTCCATATGAACTAGGGCTTGAGGAGGTGGTGTAATGACTCTATATAACCTTCCTTCACGAACTCCAATAACCCTAGCTTTATCAATACTTGAATCTTTTCCCCAAACCAAAACCTTTCCTTCAATAAAAGCAACTCTATCCCCTTTATCTTCTAAGAAATAAATTGAAAGAAAATTCTTTTTCAAACCTGGAACATATAATATTTTGTTGAGATGTAGTTTAGCTCCATTCTTCAGCTTTAAAGATGTTGATCCCAAGCCTATAACAACATAGATTTTCTTGTATCCCAATTCCACTGCATGAGATGACGGTTCCTTTGATAGAGTGTGGAGTTGTTTACTTTCCACTGTCATATGCCTTGATGCTCTACTATTAATAATCCATGCATTATCATCATTTAGTGAAGTTGTAAGTGCAACTAAGAACCCTTTACTTTTGACCTTGTTGAATAAGTAGTAGAAGATCTTCTTGATCCAACTTTCTGTAGTATTGAATTCCATTGTCATATAACTTATCATAGAGTGAGTAACCATTTTCTTCAAGCCAACGGAGTGATATTCAATCTTCCTTGGCCTTAGCTTTGATACCATGTAAAGAAATCAATGATAGTAGAGTTAGGGTTAGATTTATATTTCTTGACAATTACTTGTGAATTATGTTGCCCTATTTTACTTCATTGTTATAGTATATTTCATCAAGAAATTACCAAATTATGTGCATATGAAGATCACAAAAAACACAAGACACAAGATGTAAGCACTCTTCCAGGGAAAAACCCCTATCTAGGGGAAAGCCCAATCAAAATATCTTCCTTCAATAGTTTTCTTGAGACCCTTCAACCTAGATACGAACCTCCTTTAACCACCAAGTTAGCCTCATCTTCCAGCAACTTCGACCCAAAACTTCAAACTTAAAGAAACGACACTTCAGCCCAACAAATGACAGCAACAAAAACTTCAAATTGATAAGAAATACTTCGATCTCCTAGAGGAACCCACACGAGAGAGAGATAGTTAGCCCAAAATTTCGATCTTGCCTTCTTCTTCCTTCTCCAACTTCACACTCCTTTTAAACTTATTTCCTACTTCACACTTTTCCAACTCTTTCTTCTGGATATCAAACTTGTGTGAGTGGATGGATGCTCCAAATAAAATTGATCTTCTTGTATATATAGGCTTGAGGTGAGGTTGAATTTCCCTATTTGAGTCCGACTTGATCTCCTTGAGGTCGACTTGGTGTGGAGGTGTCAAATACCTAATTTGACTCAATAATAAATATTTTTACTTGATTCAAAATCCCAAGAAGGGTCTCATAAAATCTACATTGACTATAATGACTCAATGTAAATTTTAGGAGTCCAAAATGGGGACTTTGAGTAATAAAAGATGACCCAAGCATGAAACCCATGCTTTAATAAGTCATTGTAATAATAATAAAAAATTATTTTTTCATTCTTTTGACAAGTACATTACATAATGACTTAAATATATTTGTGAAGACCGAACCTAGTTACATTCTTCAACACAGATAACGTGTAATCAGAGAACATCAAATCACATGCGAAGGAAGAGGTTCTATCTAAGAAAAATGACAAAAACTCTATTTTAGAAATGAAGGAACCAAAAGCTAGAAACATGGAAGAGGAAGTGGTCAATCTTTCCTCCTCTTCTCCTTCATATTCATATGTTTTTGAAAAACAATATGTGTTCGTCCCCTCCATTAAGAAGAAGCAGAAAAGATAGAAGAAAGAAATCTCTATGTGGTGCCCAACATTCTTTTGCATACCGTGGATCTAGGGGGGGTTGGTTTCGCTCAAATATTCGAAATGATTTATTTTTATATTATCTTATGCAAGTAATTGGTAAAAATCTACTCATGTACTCAAGAAGCTATGTTTTAAGTTTTAGTAGGTTTATTTTTGCATCTCCTCCCTCCGTTTATTGAGAGGAGGATGGTATTTTTGTCATCTTCTTATTAGAATCATTGAAGAAATTTTCCTTGTAGCATTCATTTCAATGTACTCCAATTGTATATTCTAACCACAAATATTTTATTGATAAAAAATTCTAAATACAATTTAAAAATAAATAATAAACTAAAAATTTCAAAATGTATATATTTAACATTACAATTTAATTACAAATTTTATATAAAGAAAGTTAATCAAGTGATGTTTGAGAGTGAAAGTGAAATTATATACAATACCATTTATATACAATTTGATGAGGTTGATCTAACAAAGGTTTTAAGCTTGGATCGAAGTGTTATAACAATTGGGTATGTTTCTTGCTATCCTTTTTACCCCGATTTAGAATTCAGAATGAAGTGACATATTTGAAGAATGTGAAAGGCATTGCACGTTTTTATATTCATGTACATTGTAATCAAGCATATTATATACTTGTCCTTTTCAATTTCTAGTGAGTGTTACGTATTTTGGATTGCTGGACATCATAAAAACAAAGTTGTTATAATATCTGGTAATTCCTATGCATTTTTTGTAAATTGATTTTCAAAATAGTTTATAATTCATGAAGTGAATCATTCTTTTATAAATAAATAAATTAATAAATGTGAATCATTATATTTGATAGAGGTATTGTTGATATGTAAAGTTGAACAAGGGTAATAACTACAATGCAACATAATCCTTACCTCTATTGTTAATTAATTGATTAAAGGTTGTGTAGAGTGCGGAGAAAACTCTGCACAATGAAAGCTTTCCATAATGAAATCTCTCCGCACAAAACTTGTTACATGGTATTTTTTCACACCTCCTATTCATTTCCTGTTCCACATCCTGAAGTGCCAAAATGTTGAGAACTGTGAAGTGTACTCATCATGAAACACATACTGAAACATCCTTGAAGAATGGAAGAAAAATTGCCCTGAGTCAATTCTGGAGAAGGTTGGCTGAAACCCTAAATTTCAGGACCAACACTCTTTGCTTCCACTGCTTGCTCATGTTGATGGTATGCTGCAGTTCTTTGACCTAGCGCTTCCGGTGCGGTTTTTGATATAAAAACTCGTGATGAACCTCTTCTAGCAGGTTTTCTCAAAATGGAGGAGAAGCTTTGTATGCTGGAAACTTCAAGAAACAATGAGCTGGATGTTGTTGGGTAGAGATATGGTCGAGCTCTCCCATTTGGAGCTCTTGATCCTACCTTTAAGGGCCTTCCCCTTGATATGTGGACCTTCCTCCATCTTTTTTGGACCCCTAACTCCCTATCCCTTCCTATAAATCAAATCCCCTCCATCCCCAAATGGTTGGTTATTGATTGCCTGCATTCCTATGTTGAGATTATTCCTAAATGTTGCCCATCTAACTTGGAGAAGGAGTGTTTAAAATGTATTGGCTTGGACTTAGACATCAACCAAAAGGAGGTATCCAATGTTAAGCAATGGTTGTATACTTCCTTTTTTGATTCATTAATATATACATCTGATGTTCACTTTCCATAAATGTCTAAATATTTAAGCATTTAGCTTGATACTCCTTGATCTATCAAATAGTTTATGTTTGATATACACTATGTATGCTCTTGTATCTTGTGTTGTACTTGGATCTCTCTTGTAGGTACTCAGATGTAAGGAACAAGCAAGGGGCGAGCTTGGAAGTTAAGGGATCAAAGCCATCACCAAAGGATTGAGCAATTAACATTAGGGTGAGGTAGGTTTCTCTCTCTCTCTCTTTGCAATTTTAAACATAAGCTAGGAAATTCTGCATTAGTTTGTTTTGTTTGTTGCTAGACCCACTCATTGGGATAGAGAGACCACCTTTGTCCGTAGAGGGGATTTATATTTACAACAAAATGGCAACTCCACTAGGGAGGATATAGCCTCTTCAATCACTTTTCTTGATTTGATCTTTTGATCACTTTGACCAACCATTGAATTATCAGTTAGTTTAGGTCTGTATAGGTCCGCACATTGAATGATCACTGCGTTAGGGTGTTAGGTTTGGACTCTTTGTTGATTTTTATTTTTTTTATTTTTTCCCAACTTTCTCGCCCAATGTGTTTTTGACTTGAACAGTCGCGTTGCCAGTGTGTTCATGGATTTGATCAGTATAAACCTGTGTTTGGAGCACATCAAAATTCTAGTTACAACAAAGTTGCCTTGAAGGCTATGTACTACTAATGAGTCCCATGGCCATATTTCTAATCTATGTAACATCAAACCATTTTCATGTGTTCTACTTTTTTATTGTGGATACAAATTAAAAAAAAATTACATCCAAAATTTTTACTACCGTGGCATGAATTTATTCATCTTGGAGTATGATTAATGTCTTTGTTCTCTGAAGTTTCACCTTGTATCTCAAGATTTAAATGCGAGAGAAGATGAGGAGGATACTTTTTTCAATTGATAGACAAAGAAGAGAAGGAATCTCTTTGTTGACCTATAAATTTCATTTCTTTAATTTGGCTCTTTAATGCACCTATCTCATCCTCCATGTAATGATTTGATGCTTCTAATTGATTAGAAGTTGGACCATTAAATTTCCCACTTAGTCTTTAAAAGGCCTTGTTATATCTATAATTATTGATTCTTTTTTTCTACATTACCATGATGTCTTTAGGCTCCACAAACTGTATTTCTTTTCCCTTTTTGTCTCAGTAGGTCGTGGTGTTCCAGACTATATCATAAATGTTCTAAGACTAGGGACATGGGAAGAGGAAAGGTCATGGGGACCAAGAGTCAGTGATGGCTAGGCTACTTCTATTGAGTAAAACATCTCTCTTAGCCAAAACATACTTGTACCATAATCCACACTCGAGGGGAATTCCAACATGTTTAGATAAGCTACCTTCATGTTCATCATATCCAGAGTGATTCTCCTGTACTTTGCCAGTTGAAGAGAGCTGAATAAAGGATTGAAAGGACTTGTAATATGATTCATTTTATCATTTATATTTGTTCCTTGCTAGGAACGTCATCACATAAGATGTTGCTAAGTGTTGAGGGAGGCTCATTAATTATGGAATTGGATGTAGTTTGTCCTGCCGTTTATTCTAAGCATAACTTGCTACAATTCTATAGCTAGGTTTGCAATCCCATTAGATTTCTACTTGTTGATCCTTAGGAATTGATATGTTTCCAATATTGGATTTGTTGCAATTTTGTTCTAATTCATTTGAGAATGGAATTTAATTTAAAATTACTTGGAGTGGTATTATAATGGAGATGTTTTCCTAATAGCTCAGAGTCCCCACAATTGTAACATTATAGAGGTCAATGGATGAAGCTTGCTTTACTCCTTGATATGTTGTGTGTGCTTCAACTTGATTATTGGAAGCTACACCAAAGCTCCAGAGAATGTCAATTCTTCTTGTCCATCCAGGTGCATGAGCACACCACCCTACACACCCCCTGCCACTAATGATGTTTGATACAATGATGATAATTTACTAATGTAAATGGTTAATTTAATCCATCTAGTTTTCAAATTGTTCAAAATACTAACAAAGCACTCACATTTTTGATGTATTAGCATCTTATAACATTATTGAACACCATTATTACTACGAAAGCACCTAATAGTTGTTATATTCCTTTTACCCTATTTCTATAGAATAGATGTCATGAATTATGTTTTAATGCTAGGTATGTAGTGATGCTTTTGTATTTCTCCAATTCGTTCTATCTTTGGATTAAGTTGAGAAATTATTTAAGAGTTTACATGTGATTTACAACTAGCGATGCAACCTAGTGTATGCATTATGAACACTAGACTCTTGTTATGTTCCATCCTTTTCATTATTCTTTTAATCCAAGGGTAATTAGAGTGCCCTTGTAACATATTTATTCTACCTAGTGAAAGCTATTATTTCTAGGGAATTTCATAGGTTGGTCCAAAGTCTTCAATGATCACACTAAATTCTAATTCCAAATGTCTTGAGTAGTAAAGGATCATTGACGTTTCCTTGAGTAATACGAAGAAAGTATTATTTATTGCTCTAGTTTATCACGATAGTGTGATATATGCTATACAAGCTCAAATAGTGTGTCATGTGCTATCTAAGCCTAATTGTGGCATGCCTATTTACAAAGCCAATAATAAAATAAAATATACTCAATACTCCATTATCATAGGTGTATTTTATGCCAAATAGTAAAAAGGTACTCTTGTAATAATAATAATATATATATATATATATAATATGACATTATGATAAAAGCGAGAGATAAACAACATTGCAACTCATTTCCATATCAATATCTTTAGTCAATAAAGAAATATAATCATAAAAAATTTCATGCACACTTCCTCATGTTACATAGCCTTGTCCATATAGTACAACAACAATAAAAAATTTCAAACTAGAAAATATGCATATTCCCTACATTCTAGTTTGTATATTCAATTTCTTCTAGTTTGGACATCCATTTATAAAGCACGGGGTTGTATATTCAAAGTTAGAGTGTATGGGAAATGGAGAGCCAATTCTCTTTAATTCCCCATCACTCATGCAAAGGTAAATGGGGAAATATTAAATTCATGCAACCATTTGAAGAATGGTGTTTACACTAATAAAGGTTTAACAAAGGTCCACAAAGTTTACCTATTATAGATTTGAGAGTTCCATACTAGGTTGTACAAGTATGTGTAAACTGTGTGAAGTATTTTACATACATGGTTGTTCATAAAAAATTTACTGAAGGTGTGAAGGATGAGACTTTAGATTGGTTAGAAACAATTATTCAGCAAGATGTCATTGAACAAATTTCGTTTTGCATATTGAAGAGGTTGTAGTACTAGGGGACTTTAGCTTATGAGTTGCAATTAAATTTATAGTGACATTGAAATTTTACATATCTCACATATCAAAATCCTCATAAAAATGAAAACATAAAATGCTTCCCTCACAAAATGTCAACTGAATTTCTTTATCTTATGATGTGCATAAGTTGATAAGTTTGATTAATTTATCTCATTTGGAATTCCATCCATGATCACTCATCACTGGCTTAAAGCATTATTTTTTAGCAAATTCTACATTTGGTAACCAATAGAAATTGAAATGTTTACGAGCATATGGAAAAACTCATTTCTTTTATCATTATAACCATTCAACATAGCCTCTCTTTTTTATGTGTTCCTTTTATATTTTATATGATACACTGAAATTCATCCATGTTATGATTAGATTTTTATGGATCAACCTATAATGTCCCTTTTTCTGGGTGTTGGTAGTAGAGGCCATCTTAGTAGCCTAGCCATTCCAATAGGCTACAAATTAAAATAAATTGTGGAATCTCATGGGATGAATTGATTAAACATGTGACTAAGGAAAAAAAAGATTATAAATTCACTTTATATAATAAAGGAAAAAGATGACCCATGGTATTCTAATGGCCATCACAATAAAATAAAGGGAGGAGCTCATAGTAAGGGGGGGTGATTGTATGTTTTCATAAGTTGATTTGTGGGCTCACAGAGATTTGTGCCAGGGTTTGTAACCTTGAGTGTGGATCATATTCAATGGTCAAAATATCCACAATAGTGATTAATATTGGTTTCGGTATTGTAATGATACACCCTAGTTGGTCATTTGGAGGGATCACTAAGAATTGTCACTGGTACTTCACTGAGGAATTTATTTGTTGAAGTTTAACTGAAGGATTGTGTGTGACATCATTGTTGTGAGAGGTATATGAATAAGAGGGTTGTAGCTCAATGTATTACTTATGCCTAGGCCAATTTATAAAATGGTTTCACCATAAACTTTGTAGGGTAAAATTCATAACTTGCTGAAGGCCAAGAAAACCTTAGCACAAGTTGATTCTTAAGGTGAGTCCGAGTGATTAAATTATGGAGCTAATTCATTGCAAATGTAAGAAGACTGGTTACTATCATCAAGACAAGTATCCAATGGAGTTCCTTTTAGGGTTGAAATCCCATTAAATTTGAAAGACAAAATTATAAAACCGAGGTGGTTGAATTGTTCAGAATGGAATTGTTTCTATGTGAAAGCTAAGAGAGTGATTATCTTTGGGGGAAGTCGAATAATCATATAACCAAGGACTATGTGAAAGGTGAGTAGACCATATTTACCCTTGGTGACAAAGCAATGTGGGGGCAGTCGTTTGACAGGTTGAATTAATAAGGAGACTTAATCCGCGAGGGTTGAATTTGCCACTATAGTATATCTAGGTTCAAAGACACAATTTCGTTGGGTCAAACTGCATGTCATGGAAGGGCCTAAACTAATCCCTGAGATATCAAACCCATTTTCATTCAAGGGACCCTATTGTAGATGAAATGGTAGGTCAAGTCAAGTGGATTAAAATGGATGTCGCTAATTTTCGTTGCGTGTCGAGATTGAGGTACAAGCAGAGATGTAGAGTGAATGTCGAGACCCAAACCAAAATCAGTAGAGGACTATATATTTTGTGGGAGTGTTGCCAATCATATCCACATAAATCCAAATAAAGGTAAAAGGGTGAAATTGTTAGAAGGAGGTCAATATGTGCTAGAGAGTGATCATATAATCAATGGTATGGCCAAGTTCAAGAGTCTATTTACAATTAATATTATCGCTACTTGGGACGAGCCAAATAAAAGGAGTCGAGTACCCTGTGTAGTTGGAGTTTTACATCAAGAGGAGGATTTCCAATCGCTTTGCAGGACAAACCCTTATAATAGTTGGACAAAGAAAAAATGGACCTAGATTGAGTTGTTTGCTTGAGTGCTGAGCTATCAAGATATTTTATAGAAACACTTGAAGGTAGATTCCTAATTCTGGGTAGCTCCATGGTGGATGTTTCTTGTTAGAGGATCAAATCCAAAGAGGGAACACCACATTCTAGAGGTTACTTTAACCTTGAAATCCAAGTTTAAATAATAACCTATTGCATGTTCCTTGTTTCTATCTTAATAATATTGGCTAAAAGGATTAACTTATTTAGGTCTTGTATATTCTACTGGAAAAATAGTTTCCTTCTTTAATTGCTAGTGTTGTCTCTGTTGTAAATATTTATTTCATTTGCAAACATGGGAAGCAGGGACTGTCGTATCCCTTTCCAAGTGATTACCAAAGAGGAAAAAAGGAGTCCCATGGTATTTAGATGATGCATGGTATCCTCTCATGGTATTTCAGATGACCCATTGTATCCTTCCATGGTATTTTGGAGGACCAATGGTATTCAGATGATCCATAGTAATCACCCATGGTATTCAGATGACCCATGGTTTTCTCCCTTGGTATTTGGATGATCCACAGTATTCACACATGGTATTCATATGACCCATGATATTGACCAATGGTATTATGATATCTCATGACAGTCAAAGGTGCGTGGAAGCTCACTCTTGGACATGATGAATTGGATATCATTTTTATAATTGGACTGAGAGCTCTGAGAGCTTGAAAGAAGGGTGTGAACCCATGTGAGGAGGGTAGTTTCAATGGTGCAAAATCCACCTTCATTGATTCAGCCAGAATTGGCTTTTGTGTTGAAACTATACACCCTAGTCGACTTAGTGGGAGGGGTCCTCTCATATGTCTCGTTTGTGCTTTTTTTGACGGTGATGGAAATACCCAACCAAGGTGTCTCGATAATGTGAAGTCCCAATTATACCTCACACTGTTTGAATTAGGAGCCCCATCTGTAATATCAACTCAATTGCCATGTATTCTTAAAGATGTTCCTTGGCTCTGGCTGTCAACAAAAGAGAGGAGTGAAAATGTGCCTTCGAAAAGCAAGGGGGGTGTGATTGGTGAGTGTTCGATCATATGTGTGTCAAAGTTCTTTCACTGCATAGGGGAGGAAAAGTGAGCCTCTAACAGAGAGGTAGTAGTACCACCCTAGTAGAGACACACATAAAGGAGAAGAATCTGTACAACATCAAGCAGAATAATTCGTCGAGATGTGATGATCGGTGCAACCAATGTAATGAGGATCTATCTAATACCCAATGGAATAGTCCACAAGGATGCGACAATGGTAATATCAATTATAGTACATTCTCAATATGATAAGTACCAAAATAACCGAAACAATTCAACTAATTTAGCATAGGTGAAAGCAAACATGAATTACAAACATTCATAGAATAGTATTACAAATATCTATAATATATGCATGAAGAACACATCGACACATAAGGATTCTTATATTAAGTAAAAGTTCCAAGACACATGTATACAATGAACATCACTAACTCCAATAGTGGAGCACCAGAGCCACTACTTGCTCCTCAAAGGAATTGATATGTCTCTCTAATGCCTTGCGGGAGGAGCTAAGGTGAAAATTCCTTTAATCATATAATGGGGGTGTATATATAACCAAGAGGTGATGCTTCAGCTTCCTTGTGAGTCTTACTACCCTCATAATTGTTTGACTTCCTATGACTTTTCAACTTTACAGGTATCTTCATATATTGAATGTGTCCTTTGGACTTCCACTTTACAATAAATTTTGTTTAGGTAATTACATAATCCACAATAATGATGTGGCATATGATGACTTGTGACAAGACATGGCATCACAATGATGACATGGACTACATCATGATGTGATAGTGCCAAGCTTTCCTTCTTGTTCCTTATTTCTTTGTGTATTCTTGAAAGATAGTGCATGTTCTTCTTCCTCCTCCTCTTTAGGACTTTAAGATGAGAAGTCTTCCATGTGATATTGATCTTTATCTTTCATTAGTGTTTGGTGTTCCTTCGTCTTCTCACTTGATGATAATATTATTTCTTCAGCTCAAAATGTGTCTTCTAGCATGCCCTCCTTCTCCATCTCCTTCTTCATATTCTTACCATAGCATGATATAGTACATGTGTCTGAAATCCACTCATGACAAGATGATATCAGTCAAATAAGCCACTAATATAACATGATGCAAATTGATCCATCGAATGAGCTGGAACCAAATGACGGGATGGGAAAGAGGCTTAGTGTTGTGTGTGGAGCATGTTTGTTCAGAGGTCTTTGTTTCAGCCGGATGTATACTCCAGGAAGTTTGTACA
>APFE030161760.1:28735-49860 GCA_000404065.3 Pinus taeda
GGACGTAGCCCAAACTGGGTGAACCACGTATATTTGTGTCTCTCTTGTTTTATGCGTTTTCTGTTTATATATCTACAATATTTTATGTGTTCCATTGCTCCATAATATATAATTTTCTAACACTTAGTAATTGCACAATTCCATAGTTCAGGTAGCCAGGGGTGAGATTGAGTCTTGAGACTGCACAATGCACAGTTCAGGCTAGGCCGAGGAAGAAAATGTTGCAATCTAAAAGCTCAAGGTGACAGGCTGAGAGAATGGTCACTAGATCATCCTGTTGCATAGTTCAAGAGGAGAGAGGGGCCCAAGTGATTGTGCAATTACGTAGTTCAAGAGCTCAGGCTGAGGCTTGAGCTTTGGTACTACACAAAGTTCAGCCAGGACTGGGGAGACAAACTACGTAGTTTCTTGACTCAATGAGCTTAGCTGTGGGGTTTTGCATTACTTGGGAAAACTGCGCAGCTCTAGGAGGTAGAGGAAGTTGAGCCATTGCATGGTTGTGCAGTTCAAGAGCTCAAGGATGAGCTTGAGGCTCGAGACTGTGTAATACATAGTGAAGGCTAGGCTGGGAGGAGGAATCGCATAATTCTGGGAGCCAAGGTCAGGGTTTGAGCATTGAAGTTGTAAAATGCATAGTTCTAGGCTTGAGAAATGAAGTTGTGAAATGCCTAGTTCAGGGCTTGAATACTGAAGTTGTGAAATGCCTAGTTCAGGGATAGAGCCCCGAGGTTGCGAAATGCACAGTTCTGGGTTTGAGAACTGAGGTTGTCGATAAGTTGTCGAAATTTGGCTAAGTGTGAGACCGAAGAAACTTTTGTGAACAGTGATATGACTTGACTGTGGTACCACACTTGAAACACTTTCACGACACATTAACATAGATAATTTGGAGCACATTAACAACATGTTTCCATCAATGAAACAACTTTGCGACGACCTTATGATAAGTGTGACACTAAAGATACACTTTGCGACGACTGTGATGACACTTGTGCAAAAATTATTAAAACTTTGGCAATGAGCGCGGCTAATGTTTATATGGTTAGAACAACTCATTCACATAAAGATACCCCCTTAAAACCACCAAAACGAGCATACATACATTGTGCAACAACTAACATGTGAAAATATAACAATTGTTAAAGTGCTAACGACTCTTGTTATATGTGAGTCGATAGTTAAAGTAACACATGCGAGAGCAAAGATAACATGAAAACGACGCTAGTTAGAGTGAAGGCAAGTGAAAGAGACAATTGAAAACATGAAAACAACACTCGCGAAAAAAAGGTGCACGAAAGCAACAATTTGCAAATATCACTGAAATGGAAGTATGAACGCAGCTAGAATGTAAGAAATTGTTGTTGATAGTGTGCTCTGATTGTTGACATGGATTAGAAATCACACAAGAATAGTCTTGATGGAATTTTTTATGCTTGTCCAAGCTTCTGTAACAGGATACACTCATGAACTTGTTGCAAATTGATCATTTGTGAGCAAGTGACTTCGACACTTCTGATCCAAGTAGGGAGCTCAAAATCATAAACTTACCAAGAAGTGACTAGGGAACAACTGATCACAAGATCCATAGTAGGCTCCAAAATTCGAGTGTACACTAAATTTTGGGGGGTGTTTGTCGCAACGACAACACTTGGTGACACACTGATATAATTCCAACTTCTCTGCCTTGGTCAATTCTAGTTCTTCAGGAAGTATTGATTCATCATTGAGATTACCATGGCTTCCCCATTACCATGTGCATAAATACAATCCCCTTCATTCCTTTACTTGGTTAAACACAAACTAAAGTTCAACGATGACATAATGTTTCGAATCAGGTTGGGGTATTGTAGCTGCCGAAATTTAGATTTTCAGAGTAGAGTTTTTCATTTCTAATGTTACTCTGCTGCCAGCAGGCCTTGATAGTACCCCAACAGAGTCACTTCAGGGACACAAATATTGCTCTGCTGCCAGCGATCATGGACAATACCCTGGAAGATTTTCTTGCTTCACCTCTCTCCACAGGAAGCCTGTAACACCCTCCTCCCACATCTACCTAAGTAACTAGCCAACTAGGGTAAAAATGTCATGAGAAGTTACTATGATTTGATTCAAATCCATATGTGTCATTTAGGGAAGTGGAATCGACGGAAACACACCATACAGACCTTCCACATCAGCAATAGAACTCCCAGGAGCCATCCCAACCACTCAGGTAACTAGCCCCTGGGGCCCACTAAGTTTTTTATACCATTAAACCCTTAGAAGCTCCCTTAACATGGATATGCATGCATCCAAGAGGCTCCTAATGTTGATTTGTGCCACTTTTTTAGGCCCAGCGCCTAGGTCACTACCCAAAACTCAATGAAACTTTCAAAACTAAAAGATAATAACAAAAAAATGATACAAATGCAAATACTCGAACAAGGACTTGACTGGACCACTACTAGCCATAACAATCATTTCGTCAAACATGTCACAATTATGTAATCTCCAAGTTTAAACAACAAGTCTAAGCATAGGGGTCTCATACAGATATGAGAATCGCTAAGAAGCATTGATTCCTCAACACATTAGCTGTAATTTCATCTATTAGGCCATAGATACAATGTTCATTCGTTTACGATTAAAAACATGATGAGATCCATACATAGCCACTATCATAATACATGTTCATAACCAACATAATAAAAACAGAAATACCAAGGAAAAAACAACCATATAATCTGCATATAGACTGGTATAATACTCATGAAATAACAAGGAGAAATAACATCATATTAATGATGTAAAGGCCAACTAGGTTCGGGACTTCCATGAACCACCTGATCATTGACATGGCTGAGCCAAATCTCTCTTTAGCTAGTCACCCTCGTGCCATATTCCAAGCATGAATTTGGGATCTCATAAAACACATCAATAAAAACCATCCAAAGCTTCTAGAGGCCAAACCACCTCAACCCATCAAATAATAATTCCATCTCACGTTTGAACATCCCAAAACATCACCAGATTAGTTTCTACCCAAGCCTTCCAGGGCTCTAGAGCGTTTGTTCCAACCAAGGATTCCAAGACTAGTAACTCAACCCATAGCTTCCGCTAGGCTTCCAGAGCAGTTGTCTAACCAGGGCTTCCAGGACTATTAACTCAACTCATAGCTGCCGCTAGGCTTCCAGAGCATTTGTCTAACCAGGGCTTCCAGGACTAGTAACTTAACCCACCAAGGGCTTCCAGAGAATTTTTCCAACCAAGGCTTGCAGGACTATTAACTCAACCCAAGTTAAAGGAAACATGAGAACCAACTAGAAAAACAAAGAAATGAACCCATAACACCGTGGATATCCAGGAAATGGAAAGGCTAGGCAAATCCACTGTCAATCTAGAAAAACCTCCACGCCAATGACATATCATGACCAATAAACCACATGCATATGTCATGCATGCCAAAACTAGTGAGGAAAACATACATGCAACTCAGTACCTGCAAGAAAAATCCATTATAGTTGCTGATCTCGATGTTCTCTTGTGCTTTCTTGCTCTTCCTTTGTCTTCTTGCTCCAAAAATCCAAGTATGCTACACTCCTCCAAGAGTGCTCCAAGAAAACTCTTTGTCCAAGTGTGTGTGAGAGAGAGAGAATAGAATGAGAGTTCACCAAAATCTGTCAAGAAAAGCTGGCCAAATGATCTTTAGAAGCCTTTTTATCAATGAGGCCTCTATTTTCTTCAATTTCCATTATTTTCCTCCAATTTCCTCCTCACATGCAACATGTGACCTTTCATGTTCCTTTTCTCCTAATTTCCTTTATTTTCATAAATAAAATGCCAATAAAATCCTCATGCCTTTCCAAAGCCTTTGCCATTGCCTTTTCCATTTTCCTTAGGCATAATAAACCAAATGAACACCCACACTAGGATGTTTTGCCCAACATTCAACTTGGAATATGTGTCCCATGATTGTGGTCTTATATTTTATATTTACATGGATTTTTTACTAGGGTTGTTACAGAACCCTCCCTGTCATGCCCCCAAGCCTACGGTGGTCTTTCAACCGTGCCGGCGAGGTGAGGCACCACCGAACACTTTGTTTTTAACAATACTTGTGCACATGGACTATGCCTAATTCACAACCTTGTACTTAGTTTGTGTTTCGCAACCAAGTATAATATGAAATTAACCTTTATATCAATGAACACCCATACTTATTCATTATCCACAACAATTATAAAGAAGACATGAGAGTGAACATCCTCATGTCATCATCAGTTGTTCCTCAAAACATCTGCCACATCCTGAACTCATCAAGAATAAACCATGCTCAGGTCCATGAAGTAGTCTCCATCCCATCTGCAACATGTCATGATGCTTGATGCCAAGCCATCCGTACACCATCATACCTGCTCAACTGCTTTAAGGACTCACTGCCATGAGCAACTAACAATGAGCCCCATCTTCTTGTCTATCTAAGAAGATGTAGAGGGGTTAGAGCCTGAAGGCTCACCCTCACTAATCAATTCAATCCACCTATCAGGATTCTCAATCTCCATCCTTTGTAGATAAGTGACCCGGTGCTCCTCTCGAACATCCGGCCTCACATATACCTCATCATCATCCTCATCCTCAATCACCTCTAGCCTTCTTGTCAAATCCAAGATACTATCTGAAAGTGATTTGATGACCAATGATTGTTCGGTAAGCTTTGTCTCTACCATAAACAACCACTTACTCATGTCACCCAATTTCTTCTCATCCCCCATTTGCATCACTGCCAACTTACAATCAGGCCTAGTCACACCAAAGGTAGGCACACCAATGGGTACATCTTCCCTTCCATCATAAATGTACAACTTCTTCAAATGTGGAACAATCATGGCATCATATTGTTTCATAAACTCCATTCCTAGTACAGCCTCATAGTCATCAATCCGCACTATAGTGAAGTCCACCTTCCCGGTCCATTCACCAAGTGTAGTGTCCACCTGTTCAGCCACACCAAGAACTTCATCCGGTGGAGAATTCACTGTCTTCATATGTGCCTTGATAGGAACATATTTCAGCCCAATTCTTCTCACAGTATCTTCACCCATGAAGTTGTGGAAGGCCCCACTATCCACCATAGTGAGTATATCAGCATCCCCAACCTTCATTCGAACATACTCTAACTTGTTCCTCTCGGGATCCTTCCGAGAGATCACCTCTGTAGCAGTAGCAGCTCCAAGTATCTACATCATCCCCACAGAAGCACCTTCATCTTTCATTAGATTGTGCTATAGCATCCACCTTTGGTTTAGAGGGACAATTCTTCACCGTATGTGGTCCAGCACATATCCAACACTTCAAGACTTTCTTCGTCTTCAAACTATCATCCGATTTCGAAGCATCATCTTTCTTCTTATCCTTCGGTTTATCGGACTTCTTCTTCCTATCATCAAAAGTCTCATCATAATGCTCCACCAACCTGTCAACAGCAGCAAAGGCTTCTTCAAGTGTCCTAATCCTTTGTCTCTTCACTTCATTGCGTGCCCAAGGCTTCAACCCAACAATAAAATTGAACACCTTGTCTCTCTCTGCCATGTCAGGAAGTTCAAGGACAACACTTGCAAATTCCCGTTGGTATGTTTGTAGGTTCCCTGTCTGCTTTATGAATTTTATCTTCATCCTTGCTTCCCATGTTTCATCCTGAGGACTAAAATGGGCCTGCAAAGCTCCTTTCATCTCATCCCACGAAGTGATGTCACTAGCACTGCCACTGGAAATCTGGTCCATCCTCCTTTGCCACCACATCTTAGCATCCTTTGTTAGAAACTGAGCAACAACCTTGACCTTAGTCTCATCATCAGATAGACCCAACCGTTCCAAGTATTGCTCCATGTCCCACAAAAAGTTGCTAAGAGTCTTTGCACTCCTTGTACCATCGAATGAATCCAGTTCCTTGACTTTCACATGAGGCACTCCTCCACCCGAGCCATGCCTCACGACCTTCTTCAACACCGCTATCTCATCCTTGGCTTCGTCAAGAGATTTCTTTAAGTCCACAATATCTGCAAGACCCTGGTCCCTTGCTTATTTAACCTCTTTGACCCTTATTTCAAGTTGTGTACACATCAAATCAGTGTACTCGTGTTGAGTTCAGAGTTCATCAAGTTCATCTTTCACCTTCAAAGTTGCCTTCTGTTCTTCCACAACAAGGTCAATCTTCTTCTCAAAATGAGCTTCCAAGTACTCCATTCTTTCCAACACTTTATGCATCAAACCAAGGGTAGTATCCTTGGGATCACGACTAGACCCAGCCTGGGATTAAGCCATTTCCAATAGCCTCTTCCTTCTCTGCAACCTAGTCTCGACCATGCACCGGCTTCACCTGCAACCCAAGTCCTTGATGTCACACTTATCAGGAAGTGTTTCACCAACCTCTTTCCCTGCAAGAACCTGTAACCACAGTCACTTCTTCACAAGCTTCAATGCTTCAACAACCCAGCCCAACCAGGCTCTGATACAAACTGTCACGACGCCAACGGCGGCGGTGGTCTTTCAACCGTGCCGGTGAGGTGCGACACCACCGAACACTTTCTTTTTAACAATACTTGTGCACATGGACTACGCCTAATTCACAACCGTGTGTACTTAGTTTGTGTTTCGCAACCAAGTATAATATGCAATTAACCTTTATATCAATGAACACCCATACTTATTCATTATCCACAACAATTATAAAGAATACAACAATCGCACGATATAAAGGGAAGGGGCAACTCCCGAACAGTCTGCCCAACAATGTATATTATATCAGTTTTCCAATAATACAATGTACAAGTGTGCTTGGAAAACTCCAAACCAACACTTAGCCAAATTTTACAATGAGAGGCAACCTTGCCTTTACAACGTTCGTGCACTCTTGCATGGTAGGATGGTGCTCACCCGAGTCACCTAGAATCCAACCTCAAGTCTTGCACAATTCGGCACCTTCGTCACCCATTCACGGTACACCTTGCCAACCAACCATAACCAAGAGAAACCTGCGCATACTCCAAGTAATGCGCATGAGCTATGCGAATTTCCTAGTCCAACCTGCGCACTTCCCCTGTTATGCGAGCTCTCCAAGTGAGATGCGATGATGTGTGAGCGAATTCATTGTCTCCAAATGAACACCAATCTCCAAGTATATATATGCATGCTTCCATGGGCGTTGGCTTCCAGCCGACCTCCCAAAACATGTCGCAACACCCCCTCATGAACGCCATTGCAAGTCGGCTTGCCCTCCTTCCGTGGGTCGGCCCACCCTCAACGCTTTCGTTCCATCGCGGGTATAAACCTCCAACGTTCCACGCACTTTTACCAAGTGTCGCAAACCTGTCATGTATTGTCGCATTGTTGTCCACCTTTCGTCGCATTTGGTGCGAAGTCGCCCGGTGCTCCGCCCTCGTGCGGTCGTGCACGCCTGCCCGACGTGCGCGCGCCCAGGCACCCGGCGCCTGCCCATCGCACTAGCTTTAAGGTGTTACACTCCCCCTTGGGGGAACACCGTCCTTCGTGTTCAATGACAACTATAACCATCAAGACCGCTGAAAACAAGACACATTGCCCATGGAGCTTTATAACACAACTTATTGCAGTCTTTACAATGACCACTGTTGAAACATGACAAACATAACGTTTACTGGAGCTTTATAACATAACTCATTACACTATTTACAATAACCACATATACTCATGCACATTTTCTTCAACCAAAAAATATCCATATTGTTTATGGAGCTTTATAAACCAGAGGGATACAATATTTACAATAATATACACCTATATGCATTTGCTCAAACAACAGATAAAAGGATACGATGCCCGTAGCAATCAACAAGGGAATCCAGAGGCTCACACCTCCACCCTGAAAAGTAGTACCAAGATTCACCTCCTTCCCAAGAAGTCTAGAATCCACTGTCAAAGTCAAAGCTACATCCAATGTCCAGCGCTACAATCCTGCATCACTTGTCCTCTCAGTGAACAATTACCGACTCATTGTTTTAGGGTGCACTCCCAATGTGCATCTGATTCCATCTAGCAATGCTAATGATCAAAACAAATCCATCCCCAACCTTCCCTACTCTACTACATAGTCCCTCGGGTAATCCGCTCACCCCCTTCCGTGCAGCCACACACCTTCAAAGTTCCGCTGACACCGCCATCCCTGGAAATCCATACCTAGGCAAGGCTTCCTTGCATTAGAAGGTACACAAACCAAGGGATATCCCTACCTTAAAACAATCATACCGGTCATAGCATGCTCATGAAAATTAATGGACACTATTGGGTACCAGTGTTCCACAATGGCTCTGCTCCTAAATAGTTTACCAACATATTGCTGCCTGTTCCAATTCATTTTTCTATTGCCTCTAATGCTTGCTATCAGTTTCAACCACCCAATTGGGCATTTCATGCTTTCATGTACCAAGCACATAATTTCCACTAGATTCAAAATAAATTGAAATAACTTCAGGTCATACCTCATTGGTGACCCGTCAATAAGGTATAATTGCAATTTTGTTCGCTTCCTGTCACAACAAGTCAAACTAGCATCTTTGACCAAATCATCATGCATAAAGATATCACATCAGGTTAGCTCAAAACACAACCATCATAGATCAAAATCATAAATCACATGTAACCATCGTAAACCAGAATCATAGATCACATGTAATCATCATAAACCAAGATCATAAATTACATGCATAATAAAACTGAAATAAAATACTGATACATATCCTTTAATCAATACTTAGCTTCTACCTTTGTCTTTATTTCGTACGCACACCAGATCAATTGCCACACCCTACAAACACCCAATTCCCTCTCTTCAACCATGTACACATACACTTAGTGTGGATCACACACATACAACCACACACGATGTACAACACCATGCAATACATGCACCTACACCTGACATACAACACTTACACATACACCCAATGTACAACACAACACAATACATACTCCTACATCCGATGAACAACACAATACATATACATACACAATACAACACAACGATACACATGTCACGATACTATGACTACACAATGCACACACATAGTACCAGATGTACACAATACAACATGTACGACATGCACATAATACCACATGTACACCAGTACCACATGTACAACATGTACACATTACCACCTATACACAACACCACCCGCACGATGTGTATGCAAAATCACATGTACATGACACCACCTGCACGTGTACACAATGCCTCATGTACATCGTACCACTTGTACAACGTGTACACAATTCCAGACGTACATAACACCACATGCACAACATGTACACAAAACCATATGCATGACATGTACATAGCACCGCCTACACACATCATGACATGTACAAAATGTACACGACACCACATTCTCATAACAACACTTCTACAATCATGCACACAAAACCATATGTACGTAGCACCACATGTACAACATGCAAACAACACCATATGTACATAGCACTTGCATATACAACATGTACATAAAACCCTATGTAAACATCACTGCATATCTAACATGCACACAACACCATATGCACAAAACACCGCATATCCATCATGCACACAGTACAATATGCACACATCACCGTATATCCAACATGTACATAGCACCATCTATACCCAACACTGCATATACAATATTCGCACAACACTACCTATACCAACTTGTACATAACATTGTATAAACAACATGTACACACACTATATATACACAACATCGCATGTGCACAACATCATAGATGCAACATGTACAACATATACAACATATGCACAACAATAGTACCACACATCCAAAACCACAACGTCTCTACCAAGCAACCTTACTTCCAGTCTTATTCATTCTTGTCCCATCATGCTCGAGACTACACTACTTTCATTTTGCTGATGTATCCCTCAGCCTAGCCTGTCCATAAAATAAACATACTTTAATAACATAATATCAATTCATATCCACATGATACTGACCTCATAGATTTGTGAGGACTACTCTTCCCACTTGATTCCTCATGAACTAGGAACCTCTTCATGTCATTCACCCCCGTAAGAAATCATTTCTTCACAAGAATGATCCCTAACGACCCTGTCAGATTGCAACATACATACATACATATATACATATAAAAATTAACATAAAAACAATCATGATCCATAATGATCCTATCAGACATGACATACATACATACATACATGTATACATATATAAACATCAGCATAATCATGATCCAAACTATTGTAGATCGTTTTACTTTTCTTTGTGATTAAAAGAAAATGTATATATATCTAAAAAAGAAATCAAAAGAAAAAGAAAAATAAAAGGCAAAAATTTCGATCTTGAATTTTGATTAATTGATAATGGTGGATTAAGTTGCACTAATTAAATCTTAATGCATACTTAATATTAAAGTAGGTGGGTCCCCATACACCGATGTCAGCAACACCAAAGTCAGAAATGTTTAAATGTCATTTACATTTTTAGGCGAGATGGAGAATGTGAACAGGACCCATCAGATGGGGCAAACTTGACGAAACTACATGCTTGGCAGTTAGCTCTCCGAGTGCCTCCACAAAGAATTTTCAATATCTACTTTGAATGCAAATCAATGGTTCTTAATGGTTACGGGGGGAATCCATCGGATTTTCTCCGTACATGAGTCTGCCCCCATATTACGTCGCCAAACGAGTGCGGGTGTCGTGTATCCGTTTTGCCACTGCTCTGTCATCGTTTGAAATCATACCCCTCCGCCACCTCATCGACCACGTCATCCATCACCTCAACGATCTTATCACCATGTCATCAATTCAAATTTCCCATGTTCGCATTTAATTCTTTTCTTTCCCACCAGTTATTCTGTTTCCTCTATAAATCTTGTTCCTTTTACACACTTCATTTGCCATTGTCCTATGCTCTTGCTTCCATGGATCCAATTGTACATGTTGTAGCTCCAACAATAATCACCCGCCACTAATCAGGTATTTGCATGAAATCTCTGACATCCAATATTATCAAAATGTCTAAGAAAGCCATTTTAGCAAGTTCTTCTTCCCATATTCCATTGATGGACACCGAAAGGCATATATTTGACCTAGTTTGCTCCATTAATTACATAGAATTTACTAGCATGTTCTTCTTAACCAAGCCGAGTCTCCTGTATATGCTGCTACTGTTAGGTCAGGTGTTTTAGTTGCCATGATCCCTCAAACCCATGTGTTCCCAAAATTCATATATTGGCTAGTCTCTACAATATGTCCTCAAAAATGTTTTGTTATGAACAAATTAGGTGAAAATATTTTTCAAGTGTCTTCCCTTTTGATTAAGCAAGCATTATGTTTTCCTTCTTCAATTTCTTATACTCCTTTCCCAGAAGAAACTCTGCTTTCTACCATCCTAGACTTAACTGGGCCAAATTATGATCAATTGACTATCTTTTTAATTCCTGCTAGTAGAGATGAAGCCTTGTTAGAGAAAGTGGTTAATCAATTGAAGTTAGAAAAAGCAAATTCTAGAGCTTTAACCACTCAAAATGAAGAATTAAAGAAATTGATTGTCAAAACTAGTGTTAATCCAGAGGATAGAAGTGTTGTTTAAAAATTGTTGTAGGGAGCTGAAACAGAAATTCAGGTGCTTAGGAAGAAGTTGAAGACGCCTTCTATAGAACATCATATGGCTTTAGAAGCAACATAGTTGGGGAAAGAGAATGAAGTAGTAAAAAATGAACTCCTGCAAATAAATGATTAGATTGCTAATTTAAACGAAATGAATTCTGTTTTGCAGCAAAAGATTGACTCTCATGTTTGCACTATCTTAGTACAAGCAAACTATGAAGACCCAACTGATAAACTAACCAGATTCATGACTGAGCTACACATTTATGGGAATGAGATGAAGAAATTTCAAAGGGATTATGAGAGTTCCTTGAAGATTATAAATTCCACTTGGAGAGACTTGGCAATTTCCAAGGAGAATGTTGAGAAGTACATACATGATTTTCAGGTTGCTTCTCAAGAAATAAAGGAGCTAAATAAGAAGGTGAAGGGAAATATGTCCCTTATTCAAGCAAGATAAGTTTTATGGAATGATATCAACCATACTGTAAGGAACATCTAGGAATCATTGTCTATAGTTGAAGAGGAGAAAACTTCATCACTCCTAATAAGTAAAAATCACAACAATGAGATCAATTTGCTAAGAAAATTATTGATTTCCTTAACTCAAGATCTTCACAAAAGTTAAGGGGATTAGGAGTTGAAGAAAAAACTGAGTATGTGTTAGATATTAATAAAATGATTGTGAAAAACTTGTACAGGAAGACAACAGAGACAAAATTAACAGAGGTAAAAGAAGTCGTATTGAAATTTAATACTGATTTTGATAAAAGAACTATAGCATGTTTGCCTTCATGTTGGGACCAACATGGAAATCTATTACCTTGGGAGATTTATGAAACTTTGCTGGTGGAGGCCAAGAGAAAAATCAGTTCAACTCATGAAAGAACAACAATGTTCAAGGGGGCAACAATTGTCAATTATTTACAAAGGGATTTCCATCTTTTATGGTTAAGGAGAACTATTTTTGTTGACAAACCAACGTACAACAGAATCACCAATTTTAGAATGATACACACAAGGTTTTCCAAGAGTCCAAGTTCAGATACAAATATCTGGAAAAAATGCAGAGAATGGATGTCACCAACAACATCAAGTGCAAAAGATGGACCTTTATCTACACCAGAGTCTCAGATTACTAAATGAAGCAGTGCCACCTGTCATGCAACAATTTCTTTTATATATTTTTGAAATGATGTATTTATGTTTTCTCTTTTCAAAAATGTAATGTTCGAAAGAACTATTAATTCCAAAGTAGTTTAGGAAGTTTGCAGTGTTGGCAGTTGAGATTTTCTTAACTGTCCTTTGAAATTTTGTATAAAATCAATTCAGAAAGAGAAGTGAGGGTTTCGAGTTTTGGACCTCAGAAGCAGGAACTACTTGTATTCTCAATATTATGTGGATTTGAATAAAGACTTCAAAGTGATTCCAGACACCTATTGAGTACAAAATGTGTTTCCTGTTATTTTCATTTTATGTTTTTTTCATAGAAGAGAGTAATGAAGCTACTGACCTTTAATTTTAGAGTTTTGCAAAATATGATTCCTGTGAGTTAAAGTTAAAAGTACCTTAATTATGCTCTCCTATTTTCTATATATAATTCCATGCTAATTACACATTTCCTCTAAAGTTGAAGACATAAATTCTACATTAAGTAGCATGTTGTTGAAGAATTTCCACTATCCTTTCTTAATACACTTTCATTAAAGTTGTATTTAACATCAGAAGGCCACTTTGAGTGATTTTTATTTTATTTTTTTATTTTATTTATTTATTTATTTTTATTTTATTTATTTTTTATTTTTTATTTATTTTTTATTTTTTTATTTATTTTATTTTATTTATTTTTTGTTTTTCCGATAGAGATTAGAGGCATTATAGTTTGATTATATTTCTGGGTTTTAAAAACAATGGGCAACAAACAAATGTCTTGGGCATTGACCTCTCCTCTCCCAGAGTTGTCTTCCAAGGTACAATATTTGTTGTGGCCACTTCCGCGGAGCAAACATGAATTATTTTTTCTTATACACTTTCATTAGTTGTATTAACATCAGAGGCCACTTTGAATGAATTTTTTTTTTTTTTTTTTTTTTTTTTTTTTTTTTTTTTTTTTTTAAATTATTATTTTATTATTTTTTATTTATTTATTTATTTATTTTATTTTATTTTTTTTTTATTTTTTATTTTTATTTTTTGATTTTTTTATTTTTTATTTTTTTTTTTTATTTTTTATTTATTTTTTTTTTTTTTGATAGAAGATTTAGAGGCATTATATTTATGATTATAATTTCTAGGGTTTTAAAACAATGGGACAACAAACAAATGTCTTGGGCATTGACCTCTCCTCATCCAGAGGTTGTCTTCCAAGGTACAATATTTGTTGGTGCCATTTCCGGGGAGCAGAGACATGAAGTTATTTTTCCCTTGGTTTTTATTTCTATTCATTTCTTTGTCTGACGAGAAAATAAAGTGCTTAGGTTGAGTCTCTCAGCAAGAAAACGGTCCTGGATCCAAAAAAGCCCCACACGAGGTTTGATAGCTCACAACAGAAAGATACTATCCTTTTTGATCTAGAGAAATTAATTTCTCTAAGAGTTTGGAAGGAAAAACCCCCAGTAACTAAAAACCCTACTTTGTCTACTCCCGGTTCTAGTTCTGTTCCACACTTTCTTAAGACTTTTCATTCGGAGGAAGTTGTGAAAAAACTTGTTTTTTCTCAAGAAAGTTTGTCTTCCCCTCATAATATATTTCCAGAACCCATATTGGAAGGAGAATCATTTTAGTTAGTGTCCTTTTATTTTCTAGAAATAAAATAGATTACAGTTGATTTTTCATTTTCACACCAAACTGTTTCTACTGTCAGTGAACCAATTCCTATTTATGTTATCCCACCTCAATCATTTGTATTTCAGGCAAGAATTTCTTCTGTTACCCTCTCAAATTCAAATATGGATATCCCAACTTTTCTTTTGAAGAAATATGCACCTTTAAATATTCCTCAACCAATGAATGTTATGCCTCAAGGTTATCTAAGATTGTTACACATGTTTACATGGGAAGATGAAGTAACAACAGAAAAACATATTGCTTCTTTTCGTGCATTTGCTGAGAATTTAACTGTTGAATATCTGGATGTAGTGATGAGATTATTTGTCCAGTAACTGGATGGGGAAGCAAGGAAGTGGTTTCCCAAACACTTCCTGCTAATTCTATAAATAATTTGGAGGAATTAGAGAATTTTTTCACACATAGATGGGGTGAAAAGAAGGATCACGATTATTTCTTGATTGAATTCAATGCAATTAAAAGAAAACCAGAAGAAGATGTAAATGAATTCATTAAAAGTTTTAATTAGTTGTATAATTTTTTCCAATAGAAATCAAAGCACCACCTACAGGAACAAAACTGGTGTTTGTAGGGGCATTTGAATCTGATTTTGGTTTTACCTTAAGGGAGAGGAGATATTTAAACCAAATCTAGACTGATGCATTGGAAAATGAAGCAAATATATTTGCCACAGGGAAAATCAAACCAAAGGAATAAGTTGAAGATAAGAACAAAGGAAAATAAGAAGTGAAGTCTATTAGCTAGCCTAAATATTTTCATGAACAAATCTTGATGAAATGACTAAATTCATTAGGAATTTGTCCAATAAATTGGTGAAGATGGAATTAGAAGGCAAAAATCTTCCAAGATAGATTCAACAGTGCCAAAACAAGAATTTTAATCCTCAATTTAGGAGGTAGCCACTGCAAATTATACAAAGGGATAAAAAGGAGAAAGATCAAATACAACCACCTATGTACATCGATGATGAACCAGAGGAAGCAATGGAAGAAACTCTTAAAGAACAATAAAATCAGATTTCTACTTTGTATGATGAGGAGGGAGAAGGAGTCATAAGTGAAGATTCAAATTTGGGTTTTAGGTCTCTTTGGATGATGAAGAAATTGAAGAATACTTTAAGAAGTTTATAGATTTTATGCAAGTAGAGTTGCATAAAAAATATGATCTTAGATCGAGAAAGAGGTCAAGACTCCAAGACAATGTAGAGGAGCAAACAGATCAAATAGTTCAACAACAATCTCCAAGCCAAGTTGATAAAGGAAAACAACAGATCAATAAAGTCCCAACAATTACAACTCAGCACGGAGAAATTTCTAACAACAAGTAGGATTCAAGGGTGTTGCACAACGTTGTTTAAAAACCTATTGTTAGTTCTCAGAAGGTCCCAAGTCAAAACTTAAATGAAGAGGAACAATTGAAAATATTGAAAGAGAGTCATTCTTTTAATTTAGTAAAAGAATTAGAAAAACTTAAAGTTCCAATTCCTTTAACTGATCCAGTGAAGACTCCTACTTAGAAAATAAAGTCTGTGACTTTATAATTTTTTCAAAAGATAATCATTCAACAGATGCAATTAATTTGCAGGAGGAAAGACTAGTGGTGATGTTTGGTGCTCATGTGGAGGAACAAGATACTTCTACACCACCTTTTTATATTTCTATGCTCATGCATAATTTCATACTTCATAATTGTATGTTAGATTCAGGAGCTTGTTGTCTTGGTAAATCCTGTCTGCAGACAGAGACGATCCCTATAGCCCAATGAATGGGTCTAGAAACTGAAGTGACAATCTACTAGACACTTCCCTAAGTTGAAATTGAAAAGAGAGAAGAAGAAGATGGCCTATCTCGTTATGATGCTATCTCAATTTCCTTTGTTGAAGACCTTGAATCACTCACGCCATGTGCTCGTTGTTGTTGCTCTCAGCGTTTATGCACCTGCACAAGAGATCAAGACACAAGAAGGCGTGCAAATGCTAGTAGCATATTCAAAAGAAACCTACTTAACTGATCAAGGAACGTTAAGCTAAATGATACATGAGCATACACATTTAGGGAAAATAAACCAACAATTGTATATTAATAGAAAATAGGGGGAAGCATGCAACCAAGCCTTGATGTTGATAGGCTCTCCTTGAATGAATATCCAAGTCCAAGTTAAACTCTCCAAGCACTCCTTCTCCAAGCCAAATGAATAGCTTATAGGCACAATTTTAGCATAAGGGTGCAAATAGGCATACACCAACCATTTGGGAATGGGAGAGGATGAATATATAGGCTAGGAAAGGGAGCTAGGACCTCTCCAAAGATAGGATTATTCCCTCATCTCAAGGAGGTAGCTCATAGGGATAAGACCAAGAGGCCAAGTTGGGAGAATTTGACCTCATCTATGCCAAACAAGCTCCAGCTCGCCGCTCTGGAAGTTTCTAGATCACAAAGCTTCTTATTCTCTTTGGGAAAATTTCGTTTTTGGGATAATCATAGGTATACAAGTGAATAGAGCGATGCCATCGCGGGTTTAGTACAGTGCAACAGGAGATCATCGCTGTTTTTGGCCTCATAAGAACGATGATCCTCAAATTAGGGTTTTAGAGCTATTTTCTTCAGGGATAGCTCAAGGCATTTTCTAATCAATGTCTGAGGGAGGATCTGAGCTGCATATATGAACAAGTACACTGCATGATGGTCATGTTTCAGGTACTTCAGAGTATGTCACAGGAAAGTGTAAGAGGTGTGACAAAATACTGTGTGACAGATGCCCCCTAAAGCATGAAGGTAGAACGGGGAGTGATGGTTGAGATGCTTTACGAGATTTTACAAGGATGAGGATAATTAATGTGAGGAGATTTGCAAATCAAGGACGCATATACATATACATATCTGAGATCAAGACATGAACCAATGGTATGGACGCAACCAACTGGATGATAAGGACTATATGAAAGGATCCATGGTATGGGTGCATCCATCCAAATGAGAAGGATCATCTGTGAATCTAAGATCCAAGGTATGGACACAACCATCTGATATAAAAGAATCATCATAAATGTGAAGTCCCACGGTATGGTCACAACCATCCATATAGTAGAAACATGTGTACAATCATGAATAACATATAACTCCACACGACCTAAGTCATATTAGACAAAACTAAGTGTCTTGCGCTCCATCTCAACCCGATCAAAGTACGAATTCTAACATGAAAATAAATGTGTTGAAGTCAAACATGCTAGAAAACCACCTAATTACTGTCCAATGATGTGGACCATTAAAAGGTGCGAGAAAAACCATCAAGAATGACAATGACTCTCAAGGTATGACAACACAATCCGTGAATGTAACAATGAAACTGAAGTCGAACACTCGTGCAATCATCCAATCAAAGGCCAATAATGAAGACCTGTCGTCAGATGCGAAGAACCTGCCATTAGGGCATGCAAGCTCTAAGGTACTGAAAGGGAGTTTCTAAGTCATCTTCCTAGATAATGAGCTGAAGTTGACAGGAAGTGACCCGTCAAAGGAGGGTCATAATGAATCCCCCATCATCGACACGAAACAAGGAATAAAGTGGAATGGAATGAGTAGGATCCAAGACTATAGCAAAGAGTCAGACAATGTATACTGCATATAATACTTCTCTTGAACATATTGGCGACACGACTTGATCTGAAATCACCCCTAGGTGACCTCTGGAAATTAATGAAGGTATTACAGACTCATGCGCTGGGATATGCCTATGTTATTTTAAGCAACGGATCGATGAGATTGCGAAATATAAAGGCATTGAAAAACAGTAAGAGAAGCACAACAAGTAAATTCAACAAAAAAAGCAAGAACTTAATAAGGAGTTCACCCAATCCTCCTGGGCTACGTCTCCTGGTCCAACATTCAGTGTTGGCCTTCTTTTATTGTGTCTTCAAGCAGAGTTTTTACAATGAGGAGCTCAATTTGAGTCTCCTGTAATAGATGATGCTTACTAGGGTGGTACTTGGATTCTCCAATCCACTAGAGTACACAGACTCCCCCTTACCAAGTCTTGACTTCAACTGGTCTTAATGGGATGAGTCCAATTTGGTACTTAGTTCTCGATAGATATCCTCACAGGGATTGCTTGAACCTCTCAAGCCTTCTCAGTTCTGTTTGCTCAATGCTGGCTTAGCTTTGTAGGTCAGCTCGACTTCTCTGTTCTCTTCTTCTTGCTTCACTTACTCCCCTGTCTCCCCTTCTGTTCTCTGCCTGGTCGTGGCTTAAAGCTAATCCGTCCCTTGACTGTTCACTTCCTCTTCCAGCTCTTCGGATTGCCTGCCTCTGTCCGCTGGAATTCCCTACTTCTGCGTCATCGCCATTGTGTAATGTTTCACAAAGAGGTGGCCACTTGTCTCCTTACGAACTAGGAGCCAAATTTTCCTCGAACGATCGTTATTTCGGTTATTCCGTGAAATGATTCATCCGCCATCTTATCGGTCATGTTAGACCCCAAACGGCATATGCCTCAGCCAATTCTTCTGTCAAATCTGGTATCCCATCGGTTGCAATATCCGCCATTGATCTGGGGCCTCCAGATCCTACAGTCATCGCTTTTATCGCACGAGTGATTTGCTCGACTGTTACTCTGCGATGAGAGCGGTTTTCTCTCTCATCCGCCAGACACACGTCATTCAATGTATGGCATCGCTTGGTCCTTTGCCAAACCCCGTTACCGCTTGAGGGGCTTGCGATATCCTGTCGGTTTTTGGGTGCGGGACCCGCCTTCTAAAATTTCAGGTATTTACACACGGTTTTACGTATTTTTCACATTACCAGGTGCCGAGGCTTTTCCTTCTCTAAGGTTTTTATCCTGCGATACGATTAGCGCTTAGAAACGACCTCTGTTTTCTGATCTGGACTCCCTATTTGCTAGCTTGCACCACTACGCGGTCTCCATGGGCCAACGGTCAACGTGCTTTGGTCGAGGGTCCTCGTTGTTCCGTGCTGGCTACAAACTGCCACTATCCATAGGTCTTTCTTGATAGCTCATTGTTTACAAGATTTTGCAGTTTGACATAATTTGAAATAGTCATAGAAACTCTGATAATTTTCAAGGATCCAATTCGGATCACGGTCTTCCCATTGAAAAAGATTTTAGACCACCAAAAGTTGGTTTTTAAGCATTGACTAAGTGAGGGTACAATTGTCTCACTTGTCCAATATCTATCCACTTTGCACTGCTTGGTTATGAACCCTTGAGTCCAATTTTGAGGCACTCAACATCTCCCCTACCCGTTGTTCTCACCTTCCTGTCCAGAACTGTGTCTTTCTGCAATTCATTAAGATATTTAGGTAGCAGGTCATCAATAGAAGGCAATTGACTCTCTTCTTCAGGATCTTCAATTAATGAAGGTTCAAATAGTCTCAAGATGTCTGCATTGACGACTGAGTAGATGTGCATATAAGCTGGCAAATCAAGGCGAAAAGCATTCTCACCAATTTTCTCAAGGATCCTGAAAGGTCCATACCTTATTGGTTTAAGCTTTTTACCTTCACCTTGCATCCTGTCCTTGCTGATATACAACCATAATTGATCACCAACTTGGAAACTATGCTCCATCCGATGCTTGTCATGCCTTGCCTTGTATTTGGCCTGGCTCTTTTCCAGCTGTTCTCGTACTGCCTGATGGATCTCTTGGATATTTTTAATGAACGTAGTTGCTTTGTCCACATCGCTGTGTCCCTCAACTGTTGTGTCTTTAACAAAGACAAAATCCAAGGGAGACCTTGGTGTGAAACCAAAACAGGTCTCAAAAGGAGATCTCTGCGTGGAAGAATGTTTGGCTGGGTTGTAAGCATGCTGCACATAACACAAATGTTCATCCCAAAGCTTAGGATGCTTGCTACAATCCCCTGAGTAACTGGATCACTGTCCTGTTGACTACTTTTGTCTAGGCATCAGTTTGTGGATGGAAAGCTGTGCTTTTCTTCAGTTTGGTGTCCATTAGTTCCCATAGACTTGACGAAAACTTTCCCACAAATTTGGTGTCTCGATAAGATATAATGGAAGTGGGTAATCCAAAATGAACCCATACATGTTGAACGAACAGTTTTGCAGTTTGTTAAGCTATAATCTGTTTATTACAAGGTATCAAAATACACATTTTGATGAACCTATCCACAACAACATACAGATAATCATGACCTTTCCTAGATTTAGGCAGTCCTCCATCAAAGTCCATGGAAACACTTTCCCAAGGATGAGAAGGAACTGGTAATGGAGTGTACAAGCCTAGTTTTCTATTGCTGGGCTTGCTTTTAGCACACATAGTACACCCTCTTACATATCTAGAAACTGTCTCGTTCATTTTTGGCCAATAACAAAATCTTTGCAGCTGTGCAACTGTTTTACTTACCAAAGTGACCTGATATTAGAGAAGTGTGTGCTTCTCAAATTATCTTTACTCTTTCAGTTTGTGGAATTCATAGCTTCCCACAATGATATAGGAGTCGGTCCTTAATATGATAATCCAATTCTTCTACTCGTTTGCCTTGACTTAAAGTTGCATATAAATCTTTAAAGTCTATATCTTGAGCATATTGTTCAATGTAGCTCTCATGTAACACATAATTATGCTTAAGTATAGTAGATGCATTTATAATGGGTCTAGATAACATAT
>APFE030161760.1:54187-74908 GCA_000404065.3 Pinus taeda
ATCCCAGAGATCCAGAGGTTAGAGGCTAGAATCTTGTATCTTGTAGAGAAGTGTTGTTGGTTTCCTGGTGTAACATCATAGTGTTGGGTGATCTAAGCCTTACATGAGGTGAAGAAGGGCTTTCTTGCTGGAGGATGATGTTGGGTCAGAACAATTGGTTGTAATCCTCTTTGCTATTCTTGATATTAATAAAGCTATTCAAGTTTTCCTCCACATTCTTGTATGTTTGATGATATATGCATTTGTGTGGTCAATACATATCTGGTCCTGTATTTCTTATGATTGTAGATCTATGTTCTTCGATAGTATTATGCTGCTTTGATTCCATAGGTGCTCTTTGAAGCTGGGTAGATGAAGAAGAAGCGGTAAAGATCTATCAGAAAGGAGAGGAACCAAGCACAAGGCTGAGGTTGGTGTCCTTTGTTCCCCTCTTATCTATTTCTCATAAAGGAAAGCAAAAGTAGTTTTAGTTTGTTTGTTTCTAAGATAGCTACCAGTCTTAGTGGGACTAGCAGCTCTGAGTGGACACTAGATTTCCCGATAACAATATGGCGACTCCACTGGGGAGCGAATATATTTTTTGCTAGTCTATATTTGTTTTGTTTTATAAACTTACAGACGGACCCTGAAGTCAAGCCAACTAGCCTTCGAACTGCATTTTCTATGCAAGTGAAAAGTAGATCAATGCTGCTTCAGTCTATCTCCGGGTTTTGTTTATAAATTGAACAATCAATCTGCAAACACTCTAATTTCCCTAGTGGTGGCTCTAGTAACCTCATTAGATCAAACCCTATGATTTATATTTAATGAACATCACTTGCTCGGCCTAAATCCCTGAACTGAGCTGCAAAATGTGACCAAAGACCAAGTAAAAGTCTCGCACTAGTACCATTGCACCCTCTTTTCAAGGAAGTCTGTATGCATCACACCTCCCGTGTGCAGTAGGTGAGATGCATACTAGATTCCCTGTGTAATAGGTGCGATGATCAAAGAAGGTTAATTTTGCCTTCAGACTTTGGTTTTTCTTCACTCTCTTCAGCTCTATTATGGAGTTTTGCTGTCTGCGATCAATATACCTCTGTGGAAACCCCCTTCCTTTCCATCATTCCGTCTCCATTGTGCAAAGAACTGTAAATGTTTTTATGTATTGTGCGCCATTTTCAGTTCTCTTTTACAAAGAAGTAGCGTAATCAGACTGTCGTTTCTTGATTTGGAAGTGTCGCAAGTGTCGTTTTCAATCATAGAAGAGAATCCTATTGTTCTTGACGGTCGATTATACTGTTACTCTTGTATGTGATTTGAATTAGTATTTTTCCAAGTGTAGAAAACAATTTTCAATTCAAAATTGCAAAGTGTCGTCATTATCTTCACTTCGTTTTGAAGAGAAATTTGTTAGTATTGTCACTTTGAAAAGATAATTCAGATTTGTACTTAGCATTCTTCTTGCCATTCACACATTAAGAAGGCTGAAAAAAAATACATGCATGTGAATTTTCATTTAGACTGCTTATTGGTTTGATTTAGGACAATGCATTTAGTGTGTGCTTTGTGCTCTTTGTTGAAAGAATCCTTAGTTCTCTTTCCTTAGTAGCTAGGATTTTCATTGCAAAAGAAGATTAAACAATTGTTTATCATCTTAGACTGCATTGTAGGAATTGTATATCTACATCACGTGGTGAACCTGAAAGGAAAATTCTTAAGCAAGATCAATTGTAAAATAAATTCAATGAGCATAAAAATGCTTTGGAACCTAACGCACAACATCTAGAAGTCTAGGCTAGAGACGTATTCCGGCGTCGTTAAGCCTGGGAACTATCGCTTTCATTGCTGGTTGGGTGATTCCTCCTCTTTGAGACGAAAAGTGCCAGTACGGACTTGTGCTCCCATGTACCATCGAGTATATAGTGGGAGACCACAATTATCCTTAGGAAGCCATGTTTGCTGCCCTATCGATCGTAATGCATTGAACACAACATTCAGGAAGATTGACTTCCATACCGTAAAAGGTATTCTGCAGTTTTGCGATTGGTTTGGTAATCCCTCTGTCTATATTTCCAGAGTAGTCCCTTTCGTTCCTTTTCAGACTCCTTAAAGGAAAAGGTCCATCTGAGCACTTGTCACTTCAGGCTCATTAAAAATCGAAGGTGACTAGAGTCATATTTTATTTTTTCTCGACTCTTAAAAATTGAAAAAACAAGTTGTGTCAAAGCGTCTAAAACTTATTTTAATCGGAATAACATCACAGTTCCCTCGTTGGTCTTTAGGTTGAGAAAAATGGAGTCTACCAACCAAGGATTTCCCCTTGGAGGAAATCCTAGTCCTTTCTCCACTTGGGGAGATGTTGGTGCACCCCATATGGCCACATTGTCACTTCCAGGGTTGACGATTGGCTTGCCCATATGGTTCTTCTCTACCTCTGTCGTTCAGAATACCGTAATTCCTGAACAATCAAGTCAGCAACTAGATGATACTAGAGTTACCCCTCAAGCTTCTACTTCGTCCATTTCTCCCTCTCCTCCTTCCTCTTCACTTGATGAAGCTGGTAAAGCTGAAAATCAAGTAACTAAAAAGGGGAAGAAGGGGAAGGAGAAGAAGGAAAAGAAGAAGAAGGAGGCAAAGGCAAAAAGGGGAAACCATGCATCGTCTAGCGAAAATCCACACACTGCACCATCCAAGCCTAAATATCCATGTGAAATTTACAGAGGAGACCACTATCATCATGATTGTCCTTGCATCCCTCAGATCTTAAGGGACTAGTCTCCTCGTTTGCACAATCCTGTGTCATCAACCTCGATCGTGTTGAAAGTACACCGTCAACTAGTGAAAGCAAAGTATCTGGACAGAAAAGGAAATGCAAATTTCCTTGTAAACTATGTGTGGGCGATCACGTCGTCCACCATTGTCCCTTCCTAGACGAAGCTAAAAGAGTTTTGGATAACCGTCCGGCTTCACCGCTACGGCTTCCTCCTGGATATAAGAAACTCTTGCTGAGTCCATCACTGGTTGAAAATCCGACTGACATGCCATTGTGGTCGGTCAAAGCGTCTACATTGAAGATAATCCCTCTGAATCCATACCAAACGAAAGTCAAAAGGTCAAGGCGACAGTTGACCTAGTCTTTCCTTCAAAAGGTCCATCTTCAGATGATACAGTCACCAAAGAGAATAAGAACGACACCATTCAAATTCTTTTCATAGACACAGACTCCGATGAACATGGGGGCAGTCTACCCATTCCTTTACCGCAGGAAGGAAGTTCGTCAGAGTCGTATTTAGTTGTCTATTCGGTCCCACCTCCAAGCAACCTAGTCATTTCCTTCGATTGGAATCTACTAGGCAGACCCCATTTACCGGCTAGTGTACCATTCTGAATCATTGTACAAACTTACAGAATGGTCATGGCTAGTACCATCATCGATGAAGGGGTTTCTGTGAGTATCCTTTCCTCAACTGCTTGGAAAGTGCTTGGTTCGCCATCGCTTCTGCATGAGATGAGAAATCTGACAGGCTTCGACAAAGGAACCAGTCGACCGTTAGGGACCCTTCCCAATGTGCCCATAATGTTGAGAAGGAAAACTATTTATATGAACGTAATGGTAGTCCAAGGACCTCTAGATTATAATCTGCTCCTTGGGCGCAACTATATTTATAGCATGGGAGCCATTGTCTCCTCACTCTTTAGAGTAATGTGTTTTCTGCATGAAGGCTGAGTGGTCCAGCTCGTAGACCAACTTTCATTCCCCGGCTCACACATAGATAATAGTCAAATGCCATCCCTAAATGGTCTTTTCACGCAAGGAATGTTTCATCAATCTCTAGTCCGTCCACCTGAAGAGCACGAGTGATTCTGGAGGACATGACTGAAACCTAGGGGGCATGCACCCTGGCCTGCTCCGGCAGGGAAACTCTAGGTATAGAGTAGGTTTCCACGAGGGAAAATGACTGGTCCGATACCCATCCGTAGAGGAAGAGGGAATTAGACTGGAATAAGATTCCTTCATCAAGGTTAGGTGGTTGGGATTTAGAATCACCTTTGTCAAGATGGACTAAGCCAAGAAGTGTTTCTATCTGCTATGTGGATGGAAACTATCTTGCAGATGTGAGAACTTCTAAATGGTAGCCAGGAAATTTTTCACTATACCAGGGAGCATGCAAACCTTTTTGCATGCGAGCGAAGAGTGACCATTTATTTTCTTAGTTTGTAGATTCTCAAACACTTTAAACTCGTAGGATTGGTCGTTCCTAACTTGCATAAAGAAAGGATGTGGGGAAAAGCTTTGAAAGGTGCAAGCTCCATAAAAAATGGCATCTATAGATGAGATATCCTTATTATATGACTTGCACAAGCAATTTTTATGTGGAGTTCAAGCTCGTTAAAAATTAAACCTAAGCAATGAGAAAATGTTTCCCCCAGAGTTTAAGCTTATTAAAAAATGAACCAATTTCCAGTAAATAACCATTGTGAATGCATTATCATCAGCTTTTAAACCTTGGTCGTGTTCTCATCATCACCTCCACTCTATTTTAGCCGATCATACGCCTCCATTTGATTGTTTACCCTTTTGAGGAACAACTGCGATGAGTGATCTTTCTAGCCATCTTTATGACACTGGCGTGATTGGAAAATTCCAAACCTTACCTGGAATCAGTTGCTACCCGAAATTATCACTCGTTCCTCAAAAAACGAGTCTCCTTTAAGCTCTTTTCACTTGACTTGTAAAATATGAAAAGATTGCCGAGCGATTGGCCTCTCTGGCTCGTTAAAGTCATCGGAAGTGCTATCCCTCCTCTAGATTTTAATCTTTTTGGACCTAAGGGATTATTACACAAAAAGATCGAGCGCTTGTCTTGTTTGGCTCGTTACTATCGAAAATTCATCCCTTTCATATTATTTTATGCTTTTTCGGACTTAAGGGATTATATGATGAAAAAGAATAATTGGAGTTTCCTTTCCGTCCCTTTTCAGACTCTTTAAAATTGAAAAAGGACCGAGTTATCATTGTCGTTAAACTCGTTAAAATCAATAGCGAAAAAACTTGTCGAAATGGACAAGAACGAGTTTCACTGTCACTAGGCTCGTTAAAACATAGCGATGGGTTCGCCCAAAGGGCAGATTATAGAACAAGCATATGTTATCCTCCTCAAGCTTGATAAAAATAAAGAGGTATTGGTCAACAATGACTGGGGAAAAATTGGGAAGAAAACTTGAAGAAACTTTATTGGTAGCAAGTCGCTCTTGAACATGACACTTTCACTCCACGTTCGAGTTGGGTTGGGTTATTCCGTTCACCGGTCATATCACCATTGGTCCGTCACACCATCCATCTTTGGGGTTAACGCTACCAATCCATTGTCAGTGTCGCCGGTATGTTCAAGAGAAGTCGCTCAGAGAATTCACCTCTCTCATCTGCTGCAATACATTAACGCTCCATTCTTTCATGACCGCCACCCTGAACCCTGTATCATCAGATCATTTTCACCTCCAAAATCATTTGCTCCGTTCCGTGTCGTAGATGTGGGATTCATTAAGGCCCTCCTACGATGGGTCAATTCTTATCGACATCAGCTCATTATCCAAGAAGTCAACCTAGGGAAAACCCCTTTCAGTACTTTGAAGCTTGCATGCCTCAATGGCAAGTTTCTCACTTTCAGTGACAGGTTTACATCAATGGCCTTCGACTGAGAGATTTTGCGTGGTGTTCGACGCCAAGTCCCTTTTTCACACCACGCGAATTGTACTATAGTACCTTGAGGGTCATTGTCATTATTGGTGATTCCTCTCGCGCCTGTTAACAACTTACATCATTGGCTGGTAATCAGGCGATGTATTTCCATGTTCAACTCCTGAACATCTTTCACATGGATCGACTTGTACTCCGAGTGAAGATTGAATGAGTTTTGAAGACCTCGGATCTAGTTTCATCCATCCGGGCTGCGATATATTCAGGAATATAAAGACATCAAATGTATATCATTGCCGAACAAATAATAATCCGAATCAAAGGATGATGACTCTGTCCGAATCATCAGTCTGCTACACAGATGGTTGTCTGTCCTATGTACGTGAAAATGAATTTATAAAGCTGAGCATGGGAATGCCCGCCTCAGCTAGATCATGAAAAATATTATGAAGATAATGTATTGTATTGTATCTTATTATAGGTCGCCTTACAGCTCGAAAAAACTTCAGATCCTCATGATAAAGCATTTCACCCGGCATCAAAAGATTAACGACCTCATGCTTTAGGGGGCAACTATTATAGACATTTTTTGGAACTGCAACCCCAATCATAAGTGTCCATAAATCAAAAGCTCCTAAGTCCCTAAAAGAATTGCTTCACTCCCTAAAGGAACAAGGTCAACGAATTACATCATCTCCCAGAAGTTCTGCACAAAAAACTACTCAGAACTAGTCAAAGCTAGACCATACAGAATGCCCAGTGCAGAGGGTGCGATGCATATCACCTACTCAATGTAAAGGGTGCGATGCATACTGGAAATCCCTTCTATAGGGTGAAATGGGCGAGAATGAACAAATGGCAGAGACAATTTGCAAGGTGGAGGATCATAGAATCTTCCAGAAACTTCTCCTTTGACACTTGCCTCTCTGAATTCGCCCAGGGATGAGTAAGAGATCATCAATCTCCAAGTGGAATCAAGAAATATCAGAGAGAGGACACTAATCAAAATCCCAGAAGCTAACTCACCCCCCTACAATCATCTATATATGGATCCCTCATCACAGATATCCAGAGGCTGGAATCTTGTATATTGTAAGGAAGTGTTGTTGGTTTCCTGGTGCAACATCATAGTGTTGGGTGATCTAAACTTTACATGAGGTGAAGAAGGGCTTTCATGCTAGAGGATGATGCTCGGTCAGAGCAATTGGTTGTAATCCTCTTTGCTATTCTTGATATTAATAAAGCTATTCAAGTTTTCCTCCACATTCTTCTATGTTTGATGATATATGCATTTGTGTGGTCAATACATATTTGGTCTTGTATTGCTTATGATTGTAGATCTCTGTTCTTCGATAGTATTATGCTGCTTTGATTCCACAGGTGCTCTTTGAAGCTGGGTAGATGAAGAAGAAGCGGCAAATATCTATCAGAAAGGAGAGGAACCAAGCGCAAGCCTGAGGTTGGTGTCCTTTGTTCCCCTCTTATCTACTTCTCATAAAGGAAAGCGAAAGTAGTTTTAGTTTGTTTGTTTCTAAGATAGCTACCAGTCTTAGTGGGACTAGCAGCTTCGAGTGGACACTAGATTTCCTGATAACAACTCCCCCTTACCAAGTCTCGACCTCAACTGGTCTTAATGGGATGAGTCTAATTTGGTACTCAGTTCCTGACAGATATGCTCACAGGGATTGCTTGAACCTCTCAAGCCTTCTCGGTTCTGTCTGCTCGATGCTGCCTTAGCTCTGCAGGTCAACTCGACTTCTCTGTTCTCTGCTTCTTGCTTCACTCTCTCCTCTGTCTCCCCTTCTGTTCTCTGCCTATTCGTGGCTTAAAGCCAATCCGTCCCTTGACTATTCGCTCCCTCTTCCAGCTCTTCAGATTTCCTACCTTTGTCCGCTAGAATTTGCTGCTTCTGCATCATCGCCATTGTGTAACATTTCATAGAGAGGTGGCCACTTGTCTCCTTACGAACTAGGCACCAGCTTTTCCTCGAACGTTCGTTATTTTGGTTATTCCATGAAATGATTCATCCGCCAGCTCATTTGTCATGTCGGACCCCAAACATCATATGCCTCAGCCTATTCTTCCGTCAAATCCGGGCTCCCATCGCGTGCAATCTTTGCTGTTGATCTGGGGCCTCTAGATCCTACGGTCATCACTTTTATCGCACGAGTGATTTGCTTGAATTTTACCCTACGATGAGAGCGGTTTTCTCTCTCATCCGCTGGACACGTGTCATTCACTGTATGGCATCGCTTGGTCCTCTGTCAAACTTGCTTACCGCTTGAGGGGCTTGCGATATCCCGCCGGTTTTTGGGCACGGGACTCGCCTTCTAACATTTCGAGTATTTTCGCACGGTTTTGCCTATTTTTCACATGAACAGATGCCGGGGATTTTCCTTCTCTGAGGTTTTTATCTTGCGATACGCGATTAGGCTTTGCACTAATCACGTATTAGAAATGGCCTCTATTTTCTGATCTGGACTCCCTATTTGCTAGTTTGCGCCACTGCACGGTCTCCATGGGCCAACGATCAACGCGCTTTGGCCGAGGGTCCTCGTTGTTTTGTGCTAGCTACAAACTGCCCTGTCCAGAGGTCTTTCCTGATAGCTCATTTCTTACAAGATTTTGAAGTTTGAGATAATTTGAAACAATCATAGAAACTTTGATAATTTTCAAGGATCCAATTCGGATCATGACTCTAGAGTGTGGCAGCATTTGACTCAACATAGGACCAAGGGTCATAATGATGAAGTGGAATGAGAGGCAAAATGGATCACCCAAACCCGAAAAGACAAGTGGCTGAGTGAGGATATCCCAAACTTGACACAAGATGTAGATGAGTGTCATGTTCAAGAGAGACATGTTGCCTATACAAGAGATGTTTCACTTTCATTTTTCCCCACTATTTCTAGTGAGTACCTCTTTAATTTTACACAAGCTTGAAGAGGATACCATATGCTTGTTGTATAAGTTCACCCTTTGATGAATCCATCCTAGTAAGTTTTACGAGTCCTAGGAAGGAGAAACTCAGTCTCATCATAGTGACAAGTATTTCATCGTAAAATTTTAACGAGTCTGACAGAAGAATAAATCAATATTTTTTTCATATTCTAGAGTTTGAAAAAGACCCAAAAGAAGGGGTAAACGTATAATGAGACAATGTCAATTCATTTAATTTAACGAGTTTGAAAAGACATGTACTCGACAATCTTTTCATATTTGTGGTGTCTGAAAAGAGCTAAAAGATGAATCCTCCTAGAGGAAGGAGTGGTATAAAATGATAGCAATTGGTTTTGATAATGATGGAATTGCTCAAAACATGTAAGGGTCAAGAGGTTGGATAAATAAATACACTCATTGTAGATGTTACTTAGGCACATGTAAAACAACCAAGTGAAAGCATATGATCGGCCAAAGAGATGGTGACGATGGAATGAAAGAACCAAGGCTCATTTGTTAAAAATCGATTGATAAAAATGGAAACCACGAGATGTAAAGTGGAAATGGTTTCATTTTTACACAAGCTTGAAACATGGGAAACTATGATTGATTATAATTTGAAGATGGTTTAATTTTTCACAAGCTTGAAACATGAGAAAAAACTATGCTTGGATTTGGTTTCATTTTTACACAAGCTTGAAACGAAAACAAACTATGCTTGGATTTGGTTTCATTTTTACATAAGCTTGAAATAGAGACAAACTATGCTTGGGTTTGGTTTCATTTTTACATAAGCTTGAAATGGAAACAAACTATGCTTGAGATAAGTTTGCATGCCCCCAACATAATGACTCAATTCGAGGTACATGCCTACCAAGCTTCATTTCATTCACCTAAGTAGATTACTGGTTACTAACAGGTATATGGAATGAAGGTTCACTTATTACATCAAGCGAAAGACTCAACTGAGATTTTATGAGATCTAATCAAAGACTCGAATTGGAAGGGGATTTGTTTCATTTTTTAACGAGTTTGACACAAGAAAAGAACCATGCTCATGAAACCTTGTTTCATTTTCTACCAAGGTTGACACAAGTAAAGGAACCATCCTCATGGAAACCTATTTGATTTTTAAACTAGGTTGACATAGTAAAAGAACTATCCTCATGGTCCTTCGTTTCATTTTTTAACGAGCTTGACATAAGACAAGGAATTTTTCTCTATGATCCTTGTTTCATTTTTTAACAAGCTTGACACAAGACAAAGAACTTTTCTCCATGGTCCTTGTTTCATTTTTTAACGAGCTTGACACAAGACAAGGAACTCTGCTCCATATCCCTTGTTTCATTTTTTAAGGAGCTTGACACAAGACAGGGAACTCTGCTCCATGGTCCTTTTGATCATAGACCAAAAGGGGCCATGGCTTCCAAGAGTTTCTCATCAAATGGGAGAGAAACACTCTGGAAGGGATACATGTCCAGGGATCCAAATGAATAATTAGGCTCCAATGCCCCCAGTACATGGCGTACGACATCACCTACTATATCATCAGTAGATGTGGGTACAGAACACGTGGCCACATAATTAACTTGTGGTGGGGGTGATACCGCTTGCACATAATAACCATTTAGGGATGATGTTTGAGTGGGAGTTGATTTAGGACCAATGAATGTAAGTTGATGAATGCTCACAATGTTTCCTTCATGTGGGAAACACATCACTCGAAAGAGGGAGGAAACAAGAGCTCCCATGATGTAAACATAGTCACGACCAAGGAGTATATTAAAATCTAAAGGGCCTTGCACAACCATGATGTCTATATATATATAGTATTTCCTCCCAAAGTAATAGGTAACTTAGGAAGGATCCTAACGGTTGACTGGTTCCTCTATTAAAAGTTAAAAGATTTTGAGTGACGGGGACAAGCTGAGAATAATCTAAATCTTTCCAAGCAGTTGAGGACATGATTCTAACAGATGCACCCTCGTTTACGACTATGCTAGGTATTCCATATGGTAAGCATGTACTATAATCTAGAAAGGAACATAAGATGGAAGGTGATATCCTGCCAGGTGACTCCAATCAAAATAAGTGACTAAACTACTCGAAAGGGGTGTCATAGGAACGTGAGAGCTACCCTCTTGCTCTATGGGAACAAGAAAAATACTCTCAAGCACCTAAGGAATGGGAGGATGAGAAGTATGAGGTTCATTCTCTACCAGAAAGGTACGTTAACTGATGGTGGAGCCAATTCTATTGTTTTCTCAGCCGATGGTTGGTCGAGAACAGACTCACTAGACTCACTTTCAGAGAGAGTGAGGTTGATCGAAGATGACTTTGGATCAATAACTAGATCAACTAGTAAAGGATCAGGGGAAAGATTTCAATACCTAGTCAGAAGACGAGGTTGAGAAACTGTAAGGTTTTCCAATTCTTTGGAAGCTACATCCATTAAAGGACAAAGGTGAATGGGATGATTACGTTCACACAAATTACAAGGAAATTTTACTTTTCCCTTTTTCCCATGGGATTTACTAGTTGAAGGTTTATCACCAGCATGATTGCCAGAGGCTGATGACAAAAGGTCGATGTGAACCTGTGGACCACACTTCTAAGACCTTGAGCTTACCAGGACAATTCCGAAGAAGGTGGTCACCCTTACACAACATGCAAGGGAATTTTACTTTTCAGGGTTCGTTGGAAGATTTTTCTTCATTAGCTACATCGGTAACAATAGTTGTTTGGTTACCCCTTTGCTTATTTTGCGTCTTCTTCTTCATCTTCTTCTTCTTCTTCTTAGCTTCCTGGTTACTAGAATCGAGACTTTCACCAGGCAAAGAGGAAGAACAAGGTTAAGAAATATGCGAAGAAGCCGAGGTTTCAACTTTAGGATCAACATGAGGTTGATGTTGTTCATGTGGAGGAGAACTTCGTTGAAAAGCAGTTTGAACACTCGGAACCACCAAGGTCGAAAACGATCAAACTCGCAGACCAATGGTCAGGAAGGGACAACGTTGCCATATAAGGAGCACTAATATTTCCTAAAGAAGGAAAGGACTAGGATTCCCATCCGAGGGGTTTCCTTGACTGGTAGACTCAGGAAATGTTGCCATTGGTATCAACCTAAGATATACTAAGGAGTATTTTCACAGGAAGGATGTTGTTCCACAGTCACTTAATCTTAGAATTTGAAACAAAAACTTTTCCTTTTCATGTTTTAAGAGTCGATAAAAGGACAAAAGGGTGACTCTAGTAGCTTTCGTTGGTTTAGCGAGCTTTAAAGGACAAGTGTTTGATGATATTTTCAAATTTAAGGAGTCAGAAAAGATCTAAATGACCACTCAAGTAATTCTAAGCAAAAAGGAGTACCAAGTAACCATGAACTGCAATATACACCTTAGAAAATAATTTTACCAAGGACTTGATGTACGTGAAGATGGTCTCCCTGAATGCTGTGTTCAGTGTATCATGTTTGCAGGGCAGCAGACTCGACTTCCTATGGATAAAGGTTTGCAACCTATGAGGGTCTCCCTTTATATAATCGACGGTACGGGGAGCACAAGTCTGTGATAGTGTTGTCTAATGCAAGAGCGAACGACAATTGCTGAGTTTTATAGACGCTGGAACACATCTCTAGCCTAAACCACCAAGTATTAGACTTAATGTTTCAAATTCCCCTTAGATTAATTGATAGATTTTAAAGTTAATCTTGAAATTATGTTTTGATTTCAAGGCCTCAACGATGTCATCTGTTCCTACAATGTAGCTAAATGATGAAATTGAAATCCTTTCATTCAATGAAGGCTGCCTATTTAGGGAAGAGAAACACCAAAATCATGCATCAAACAAGCAACAATGCATCAATGACAATTTTCTAATGCTAAATGCCAAATATGAAATCTAATCTTTCATATGATAAACAAATGAAATTCCATAAGTAAAAATGATTTTGAATTTTCACTATCCTAAATGCAACCTTTTCAAAAGCAAAACGATTTTGAATTTACTAAGATGCATTTTTATGAATTATGATTTTGTTTTCGTTTTGAATGATTTGATGCACCTAATACAATCTTTAGCTTTCGCACACCAAAAAATGTGATCCATTTTCAATGATGGATCTCAAAAAATAACTTTTCAATGCAACTAATCGAATGCATTTTCACGAAAAGTAAATTTTGAAATATAAGCTAAAACAAATGCAAAACGATGTTTTCAATGATTTCCACAGAAAACAACGCTCAATCAATCTGAAAAACAAACATTTCAATGACATCGACAAGCATCAAGTGATGACCAGTTTACTAGAAACCTTAGAACTCAATCAGATTTCACTTCAAAGTCAATGAGACAAAAATTTCAAATTAATCAAGACAATCAATAAAAAACTGACAAATCCAAGCATACACGATAGGAAAAGACCTTAGGAGCCAAGACACACTGCATTCTAAGGAAGAAACTTTAAAAATTATCAAATTCAAGGATCATCGCTACTTTATATACCCAAACCCATGATGATTGGGTTATCATCGCTACTTTGCATACCCAAACCCGCAATGGTCAGGGTCTTCATCACTACTTTGTATAGCAAAAGTAGTGATGATTTCAGCGTGACCAAACAATGAAGAATTTTTTTTTTCCATCGCGACTGTACAGGTAAAAACTCACGATGCCATCATGACTGTTAGAGCTAACCCACGATGGGCGAGGAATATGGGAAAAAATAAAAAATACTCCAAGAAACAATCCAGACTTAACACTCTAAGGCAGTAATCAATGATGGTATAAACCTAGTTTGATGCAAACAAGCCGAAAAATCGACGATTGGTCTAACTAGTTAAAGGATTTGATCGAAGGAATGGATGGAAAGGGTTATAAATTCCCCAGTTGAGTCATCATTTTGTTGTCTAGGTAAATCCTCTCTGATGATACCTCTAGCCCAATGAGTGGGTCTAGCAACCAAAGTGACAATCTACTAGACACTTCCCTAAGTCGCAATTGAAAAGAGAGACAAAGAAGATGGCCTACCTCGTTCTGATGCTATCTCGATCTCCTTTTTTAAAGACCTTGAATCACTCATGCCATGGGCTCGTTCTTGCTGCTCTCATAATTTATGCACCTGCACAAGAGATCAAGACACAACAAGACATGCAAATACAAATAGCATATTCAAAAGGAACATACTTAACTGATCAAGGAATGTTAAGCTAAATGATACATGAGCATACACATTTAGGGAAAATAAACTAGTAGTTTTATATTAATAGAAAATAAGGGGAAGCATACAACCAAGCCTTGATGTTGATAGGCTCTCCTTGAATGAATATCCAAGTCCAAGCTAAGCACTCCTTCTCTAACCCAAATGAATAACACATAGGCACAATCTTAGCATAAGGGTGCAAATAGGCATAGACCAAATATTTGGGAATGGGAGAGGATGAATGTATAGGTTGGGAAAGGGAGTTAGGACCTGTCCAAAGATAGGATTAGGCCCTCATCTCAAGGAGGTAGCTCATAGGGATAAGACCAAGATGCCAAGTTGGGAGAATTCAACTTCATCTATGCCAAACAACCTCCAGCTTATCGCTCTGGAAGTTTCTAGGTCACGAGGTTTCTCATCCTCTTTGGGAAAAGTTCCTTTTTGGGATCATCACGAGTATACAAGTGAACAGAGCGATGCCATCATGAGTTAAGTACAATGAAACAGGCGATCATCATTGTTTTTGGCCTCATAAGAGCGACGATCCTCAAATTAGGGTTTTAGAGCTATTTTCTTTAGGGAAAGCTCAAGGCATTTTCCAATCAATATCTAAGGGAGGATCCGAGCTGCATATATGAACAACTACACTGCATGATGGTCATGTTTCAGGCACTTAGAAGTATGTCAAAGTGAAGTGCCGGAGGTGTGACAAAATATTGTGTAACAGAGCCTCTCATAATCTAATACCACTTTCAATTATGAAGCAACTAAACTTGCAAATTACAAATCCTTATAAAGATCTATTTTATTTTGATTCAAAAAAGGTCAAATGTGTGGGATTTATTAAGGATTTGGTGGTGTCATTGGCTCAAATTCCTACCAGGAGTATTGTAATGGACATGGTTGTTGTAGATATCCCATCCCACTTTGGAATGTTTCTCTTTATATCTTAGGGTGCCAAACTGGGGGGAGTGCTCAAATTGGATTTCACTTATGTTATTATTCCATTTTTGGTGGAGAAGAAAGGAGATTGTATCGAGAGACTAGGTTTATAAAGACTATCACAAAGGAGGCTTCAAGTAATTATCCTATTTATAGTTAGGAAAATGATGACTTTTCCTGTTTTATGTTACAAGAATCATAGGAAATTGTTGAAGATACAAAAGTACAACTCCCTTCAACAATTAAAAGAAAGGAGCTAGTAGTTAGTGGAGTTTTAAAGTTGTATTTCGATGGCGCCTATTCGAAAGAAGGGAATGGAGATGGGGTTCTTTTACTTTCTTCAAAATTTCATATGATTCCCTTCTCTTATAAATTAGAATTTGACTATGCAAATAATATTACTGAATATGTGTTGGAAAAGTAACAAGATGATGGAGCTTAGTGAAAAGAAGTCGCCTTCACTAAGTGGTCCCACAGGCTATTTTTGGCGCAAAGTCTATATTTAGACTATGTCTATTTTTAGACATATGGATCATAGTATATGAGTTGCAGGATGCTAAAAATAGATGTACCTCTATTTTTTAGACATATGGGCGGAGTCTATTTTTAGACTGCCAGGCTAAAAATAGAACAGTCGAATATTATTAGCTCTTAATAATATTTGGACTATAAACATTATCTTATTCTCTTGGAGCACTTCAGTTCGAGCTACAGATGTGGCAGATGCAACTACCAGAAGGAAATACGCTTTTCTTATGGGTTACTTGAGCTATTGCATGAAGGACTTCAGTTAGGACTTCAGTGATTGAGTTCTGTGGAGTTGGATCAGGAGTTGTGTTCAGTTTGACTTAGTTGAACTAGTTGTAGTTAGTCTAACTGGAAAATAGACTAATGTTGAGTGATGTGAATTAGTTATTAATTAATTCACTAATTATTAACTCGTAAATAAACTGAGGAATACATCAGTTAACTCAGTGCATGGACAGTTCAGTGGAGACAAGTGTTAGAGGTGAGTGAAAGGGCAAGACAACTGTTAGTTGTGACTATAGTTGTGCATGTGATTTGCACAATCAGCGGGATTGAGTTGCCAATGAGGATTGCGTAGTGTTACACAAGGGAAATACGAGTTTGGTTCAACCATTCTCATCCATTCTCTATGCAGGATTGCGCAGAGGAGGTAGGCAAGCAACAAGGGTGATTTGAGCCAGTGATTGATTCAGATTTGTGATGTATTGTGTGTAATAGGTGGAGCTAGTATCGTACTGTGTACTGTTACATGATCTCATCAATATAATATACAGATAGTTTGGGGTTTTTAGCGAATTGCTTTCCCCGTGAAGTACTATTATGTGTGATTGATGCTTCTTTAGTCGCATGCGATTGTTTCTTTATATTGCTAAATTGATGATCAACGTAGAGGAGGTTATGTATTATGCATGATTCTGCAAATAATGTATAATCAGGATAATCTTTGTGAATAAGTGTCATATTATTCAAAATTTCTACAATATGAAGCTTTGATTCTTGGTTTACAAGCTGCAAAAATTTAGGAATACAATGTATTTATGTTTTTGGAGATTCAGAATTGGTAGTTAAACAAATCAAGAATCAATGTCAAGCCAAACATACAAGGCTTAAGATAGATAGGAATGAAGTGTGGGATTTGGTGGATAACTTCTTTTCTGCTTTCTATATACAATTTGTACCTAGGGAAGGTATTAGACTAGTTGATATATTGACAATTGCAACTAGTAATTTTAAGCCTCCATTGAATCCCAGGTTCAAGTATGAAGTGGAAATTAGGAACAAACCTTCTATTCCAGATAATGTAAAGTATTGGCAGGTGTTCTAAGATGAAGAACATATTAAAATATTTTTGGAAATGGTAGGTGAATTCTCGAACTTGGAGATAATCTAAGAGGACGAAACTAAAGAAGTTCAAGAGGATGAATCAAGCAGAAAATTGCCTTTAAAGGATTTTATAGGAGATTAGAAGATAATAAAGTTGAAGAATAATGTGATACATAAAGATTTGATACCCTTGGAGAGATTTTTTAATGCTAATGATGTTGTTATCAATATAAAGAGAACAAATTTAGAAGATGAGCTTGAAGACCACAATCTTGGAACAGAGTAGCAACCAAAGGTGGTGAGATTGGCAAAAGATGTTCCAAAAGAATTTAAACAGAGGTATGTAGATATTTTCAAGAAATATGTTGATATATTTGCATGGTATTACGAAGATATGAAGGCTTATGATACATGCATTATTCAACATAAAATTCCTTTGAAACTAGGGATCAAGCCATAAAAAAATAATTGAGGCACATTAATCCTTTATTGTTGCCACCAATTGAGAAGGAAGTTAAGAAACTATTACAAGCTAAAATAATTATTCCTCTGAGATATCCTGAGTGGGTGGCTGATTTAGTACCTGTGAGGAAGAAGAATGGGGAGATTCGATTGTGTATTGACTTCCAGAATTTAAACAGAGCATCACTAAAGGATAACTATCCTCTCCCTAAAATGAATCACATATTGCAGAAATGTTATAGACATTTTTGGGAACTTCAACCCCAATCATAAATGTCGATAAACTGAGGGCTCCTAAGTCCCTAAAAGTGTTGCTTCACTGCCTAAAGGAAGAAGGTCAACTGATTACATCATCTCCCAGAAGTTCTCCACTGAAAACTGCTCATAAATGGTCAAAACTAGACCATACTGAAAGCTCAATGCAGGGGGTGTGATGCATATCACATTCCCAGTGTACAGGGTGCGATGCATACTGATTTTGTCCTCTGTAGGGTGCGATGGTCGGGAATGGACAAATGGCAGGGACAAAAATGCGAGGTGGAAGATCATGGAATCATCCACAAGCTTCCCCTCTGACACTTGCCTCTCCATTTTCGACCAAGGATGAGTAAGAGATCATCATTCTCCAAGTGGAAGCAGGAACTATCAGAGAGAGGACATTAATCAAGATCCCAGAAGATGACTCACCTCTCTGTAATCATCTATATATGACCCCTAATCACAGAAATCCAGAGGCTGGAATTTTGTATCTTATAGAGAAGTGCTGTTGGTATTCTGGTGTACATTCACAGTGTTGGGTGTTCTAGCTTTGCTTGAGGTGAAGAAGGGCTTCTTAGCTGGAGGATGATGCTGGGTCAGAGAACATGGTTGTAATATTCTTGGTACTTTTCATCTGAATAAAGCTATTCTTGTTTCCTTCCATATTCTTGTGTACTTGTTTATATATGCATGTATATCTGATCCTGTATTATTTATGAATTTAGATCCTTGTTTCTTGCATAGTAGTATGTTGCTGTGATTCCACAGGTTCGTTTGAAGCTGGGAAAATAAAGAAGAAGTGGGGAAGCTCTATAAAGAAGGAGAGGAAATCAAGCGCAAGACTCAGGTTGGTCTTCTTGTTCCTCCTCTCGTCTATTTTCATAAAAGGAAACAATTGTAGACTTTGATTGTTTGTTTCTAATATAGCCACCCATCTTAGTGGGCATAGCAGCATCCGAGTGGACACTATTCCTGGATAACACTGACCTTGATCCTTTAGAGCATGAAACAACACTTTTAGGGGTTTAGAAGCCCTTGGTTTATGGATATATGTGATTGGGGTTGCAGTGCCCAAATATGTCTATAATAGTTGCCCCCTAAAGCATGCGGTCGTAAATCTTTTGATGTCGGGTGAAATGATTTATCATGAGGATCCAAGGTTTTTAGAACTGGAAGTTGACCTGTAATAAGATACAATGCAATACATTATCTTCATCATATTTTCATGATCTAGCTGAGGCAAGCAATCCCATGCTCAACTTTATAAATTCATTTTCATGTACATAGGACAGACAATCGTTTGTGTGGTAGACTGATGATTTTGGTAGAGCCATCATCCCTTAGCTCAGATGATTATCTGTGCAGCTATGATGTACATTTGATGTCCTTATTTTCCCAAATATATCGCAGCTTGGAGGGATGAAACTAGATCCAGGGTCTTCAAACTTGTTCAATCTTCGCCCGAAGTACAAGTCGATCCATGTGAAAGGATGTTCTGGTGTCAAACATGGAAAGACATCGCCTGATTACCAGCCAATTGTGTAAGTTGTTAACAAGTGCGAGAGGGATCATTGATAATGATAATGAACCTGAAGGTACTACAGTACAATTCACGTGTTGTGAATACATGAGTCAATGTCGAACACCATGAAAAATATTTCGGTTGAAGGCCATTGATGTAAACCTATTGCCAAAAGTGAGAAACTTGCCATTGAGGCATGCAAGCTTCAAAGTACTGAAAGGGTTGTTCCTAAGTCAAATTCTTGGATAATGAGCTGATGTCGACAAGAAGTGACCCATCATAGGAGGGCCTTAATGAATCCCACATCTACGACACAGAATGGAGAAAATGATTTTGTGGAGGTGAAAACGATTTGATGATACAAGGTTCAAGGTGGCGGTCATGAAAAATGGAGTGTGAAGGTATTACAGTGGATGAGATGTAAGCTGGGTTGGTGAATTCTATGAGCAACTTCTCTTGAACATATCAGCGACACCGAAATGGATTGGTAGCGTTAACCCCAAAAATGGATGGTACAGAGGACCAATGGTGATATGACCGGTGAAAGGAATAACCCAACCCGACTCAATCATGGTGATGGAGTGAAAGTGTCATGTTCAAGAGCGACTTGCTACCGATGAAGTGCTTCAAGTTTTCTTCCCCTTTTTCCCTAGTCATTGCTGAGCAGTAGCTCTTTATTTTTTTCAAGATTGAGGAGGATAACATATGCTTGTTCTATAATTTTCCCTTCGGGAAAACCTGTCGCTATGTTTTAGCGAGTCTAGCGATAGTGAAATTCGCTCTTGCCCATACAGACAAGTTTGTCGCTATTGTTTTAACAAGTTTAACGACAAAGATAACTCAGTCCTTTTCAATTTTAGAGAGTCTGAAAAGAGACAGAAAGGAAACTCCAGTAGTTCTTTTTCGTAGTATAATCCCTTAAGTCTGAAAAAATATAAAATAATACGAAAGGGATGAGTTTTCTAATCAATTTAGTAAGCCAAAAAAGACAAGCGCTCGATATTTTCATGTAATGATCCCTCAGGTCCAAAAATATTAAAATACAAGAGGGATGGCACTTCCAATCACCTTAATGCGCTGGAGAGGCCAATTGCTCAGAAATATTTTCATATTTACGAGTCTAAAAAGAGCTTAAAAGAGACTCATTTTTGAGGAACGAGTGATGTTTTCGGGTAGCAACTGGTTCCAGGTAAGTTTGGAACTTTTCAATCATGACAGTGTAAAGAAGGTGGTTAACAGAATCACTTGTCGCCATTCTTCCTCAAAAGGGTAAACGATCAAGTGGAGGCGTATGACCAACTAACAAGTGGAGGTGATGGTAAGATCACAACCAAGGCTCAAAAGCTGATAGCAATGCGATCACAAAGGTTATTTGCCAAAATGTGGATTCATTTTTTAATGAGCTTGAATCTTTAGAAAATATGCTTAGCGCTAGGTTTATTTTTTAATGAGCTTGAACTTTGCGGGAACATTGCTCATGATAATAGTCAGAGATGTTCAATTCGCCATTAACACTATGTTCTTTTGACGGTCATACTACCTGTTAGGTCAGTCTTTCCAGCCTTCATCCAGTGATCAAATATGCTCTTACAAAGTGGTCTCAGAGTGTCAAGGTCAAATTTTGTCATTTCAGTGAGTCTTCAAGCAAAATTTGGTCACTAGGCATTAGGTCTAGGGTTTGCTTTAACTCCTTATAAAATAGCCCAAATGCCAATCTATGTCACTATTCATCTGAGTCTATCATAATTCATAGGGTTTTCATTATCATGTTAGTGTCTAATGAGTCATTTTACATCTTGTTCATGCTTCAGTTGTGCCTTGGCAAGTTCATTTCCCTCTCCTAGGGTTTTGAAGCCAATTTCTCTT
>APFE030161767.1:0-10934 GCA_000404065.3 Pinus taeda
ATCACATGGCTGTGTGTATTTGCTGGTGTGGTCAGTATTCTCCATATTCACCTAATTCCCAAATTGTTGAGCATTGGTGGTCTAAAAACTTGTAGTCTGAGGGTATTCATGCATGTTTGGAGTGAAAGTAGAGTATAAGTGGTTATCTAGCTTGAACCAAACCATCATCCCTTCCAATAAACTTTTACAAAAATAGTTTAATTTATATGTTACTAGGCATCTCCGAGCTACAACCTAGGAGAATTTCTTGGAGCTCTAACAAGACCTATACATAAGTATGAGTTGTATATAAATAAGCTCACTAGTTGAGCATTTAGTTTCCAGTTGGAAGACTTTTTATTTTTGCATTTCAGTTCTATGAGGAAAAGACTCCTTGCAATCAAAGTTCAATGGATAATTTTTGGTTTTATAGATTCATTATGTTTTTAAACTCCATGCCCAAAGGTAGAGGCTACTGGTTTACGGGTTCTCAACACCTTTCCAATAAGGCATTGTCCCCAGTTGGAGCCAATGTTGTCACTCATTGCAAAATTTGTTTTCAGCTAAGTAAAGTACAAAAGAAAAAAAGCTTTTGCAATCATCTTCTAATCCACAAAAGCCCTCAAAGCTAAATCAGAACCCCTCCACTGGATAGTGCTCTAAATTATCTTTCCAACAGTATATGGAGCTTTTCAAATGGACTATGAAATCAAAAGTTAGAGAAGATTGCAGTTGCCCTCTTGAAAATAAGAAAACAAGGAGAAATGCCTAAGGGTAAAATCCCAGGTTCCGACATATCGGCGATCGAAGGTTGTAGCATGTGTGCATCAAAATGAATTTGTTAATTGGAAACCTCTGATAAAGGGGCTCCGATATGGGGGCTAGCCTACGGTCATGAGGAGTGCCAAAGGACCAAGGGTTAAGCATAAAAGGTGATCAACCTTCGGCGGTTGGCGAAATGAAATGTTGTGCACCAAAGTTAAATCACCAATTGGAAGTTGCCGATAGAGGATCTCCGATATAAGGGCTGACCCATGGTCAAGAGGAACTTAAAGAACCATGGGCAGAAAGTAGTTTACAAAGGAATGATAGTCCTCGGCAGGAACAAAAAGTATTAGCGCCTTAAGGCTAAGCACCAGGTCACAACCATCAGCCCTATGGTTATAAATGTGGGAAGGGATAAGTAGAAGGGGCTTGTCATATCGGAGGTCAGAAATCATAAAATTTGAATACTGTACCACTGTGAAGTCTGCGATATGGAATCGCGCTGATAAGGAAGTTTAAAGCTTTAAAGGTATGTGGGTTGGAAATTTTGGTATTGAATGAAGGCATGGCGCAGTTGGAAATCAACATAGGCTAATCTTGTGGAAGTCCCTAGGAAAAGAAACCAAGGACTACATGGGCAGCATAAATGAATTAGACTACTTTGCGTGCACATATTCATGGAGTAAACAGAGATATGGGGACTTAGGAAGACTTAATAGCTCAATGTGGAGCTCCACTCAGTCATACAATGATGAACTATTAGGAAAATGTTCGCTTTTGATTCGTGACAAGCCACCACAGTCGATCACTACCAACTTTAGATAGTGGTGAAGTCAGGCAGTTAAGGCGAAAGTGATGGGAACTGACCAAGCAGCTAGAGGGACACATTATGGTAGAGATGTGGCCTCATCAAGGGCCTTCACACGAATGATAGAAGGTTATTTTCCTCAGTCATCTTTCAATTTTTCTTATTTCTATTTATTTTGTAATTTTAGTGCATTTTCAAGAAAGGAATCAAATCCTTGGTAATCATTTTAGGCAGCAGAGCTATTGCACATTGAGACAACTATTCTATCAGACAGCTAGCCCTTTGATGAGATATTTTGTTACTGATTCAAAGCTCCCCCTCTCCTTATAAATGGGAGGAAGAAACACTTAATAGAGGTTCCAAAATTATGCACCTGAGGGGTCCCAATTATGTGATTCCACTTTTGGTTCTATCTAATTGTTCAAAAGGGACTTGAGCTATGTATTGCTAAATGTAAATGGATTGTTGAATTGGGCTCATTTGAAGGATGAATTAAACTCCTTAGTGATTCTAATCAGAGTAATGTGCAATATTTTTTCCCCTTTATTTATCAGTTCATGTATGATTTTCTCCCTCTGAAATACTGTAATGAAGCCACCTTTTTCACTCTTATTCATGGTTGTATATTTGGCTGCTAAGTAGTACCAATACTTGTGGTAATTACAGATTTACTTATGTTATTTGATGCCCTACAGTACCTATATGAGCACATATTTACATATGCTAATTAGTAACAAATGTATTCATGATGTATAGATCTTAGGACCTTAATTAGCGCTCCACTGTTTCTGCCATTCCACCTCTTCAGTCTTCCATACTTATGCCAGAATAATGTTGCTTAGGATTATGTATTATTCCCATCCTTATGCATCAGATTCCTTCCTTTGTCTCCTCCTCTTTATTTTACTACAATTCCAATATTAAGCTTTCTATTGTTGTGCGTTGGCCACCAGAACTAGACATTTCTCTTTGAGATTGGCCCATTTTACCCCCTGAGCATTTGGATCCATGTATTGGCTTGAGTTTACCCTGATGAAGGCCTATTGGACCAAGCACCCTTTATTATATTTTCAAACTACGTGACAATTAGAGTGTAACAGAAATCCCCATTGATAATATTCCAATGGACTCCTCTCTTTAAGATGTCCTAGGCACTAGTCTACAATCAACCCAAAGGCTGTCTCTAGGAAGCTTTCTATATCTCCTAAAGCACTTGTGCTACAGGTGCTAGAAAAAGAGACAACATGTTGAATAGATCTCCCACTAAAAGTATGAAGAACAATGTTCAGAAGCATGGATAAGTATGAGTTGTATTGTAGCGTACTTCAAAGTATTTGGTTAATGGTATATGGTCATGTGCTTAAAGAGTGGAGAAGATATCTAGATGACATAAGTTAAATGTACATCTTTCTTGGGTACACTGATTAGTACAAAGAATATAAATTGTAAAATTCAATCACAAAGAAGGTGATAATCACTAGGGATGATGAATTCAAAAAATATGAAGTATGTGATGGAAGAATAAATAAGAATATACTTGTTAAGAGGGTAATATCTCAAGCAAAAGATGAAGCAATGAGAATATTATACAAGGAGGAAAACAAAGTTTGCAACCCCAATCATTAGTCAAAGACTAGAAGTTTGAGAGAAATCTATAAAGATCTAGATGTGCATTGAAATTTACATACGGTTTACTTATCATTCCACATATTTTGAAGAAGCAATTTAAAAGAAGAAAATTGGGTCAAAGCAATGGAAAAAAAATGAATTCCATAAAGGAGAATGATACACAAGATTTAGTAGAACTACCACAATGAAAACATTGCATTCATATAAAATGGGTGTACAAAACCAAGTTTGATGGGAAAGGAAAAATTGAAAAGTACAAGCCTAGATTGGTAGCAATACATTATACATAGAAACCTAGAGTTGATTATGGTGAGACCTTTGCATTAATTGCAAGGTTGTATATAGTTAAAGCTATCTCAACCATAGTAGTTCAAAATGGGTGGAACATTTATCAAATGGATGTGAAGTCAACAATATTGTGTGGTATATTATAAGAAGTCTATGTGGAGAACCACCAGGATATGTGATAAAAGGAAAATAAGATAAAGTGTATAGTTTGAAGAAAGATGTATATGTTATTCAACAAGCTCTTAGAAATTTCTATAATAATTTTGAGTCATATTTGATTAATAATGGATTAGTAAGCCTACATTGTATATGAAGGTGAACAAGAAAGGTCACAACTTAAGTGTACTTTTATATATTGATGATATAATCTTCATAAGTAATTTCTTAGTGAATAAGTTAAAAGCAACCATGAAACATGAATTTGCAATGATTGACTTAGAGTTAATGAGATATTTCCTTGGTATTGAATTCATCAAATGAAATTCAAGAAAGTTTCTATTTCAAGAAAAGTATGCCATGGATGTGTTGAAGAGGTTTAGGATGTAGAATTGTAAACCTACACCAACTCCAACTCCAACCAAGACAAAACTCAACAAAGAGGATACAACATCTAATGTAAATCCAACTATGTTCAAAAGATTGGTTGACAAGCTCATGTATCCCACAACCATTGGGTTAGACATTATTTATGTTATAAGTTTGATTTATAGATTCATGGAGTTTCCATAATATTCACATTAGAAAGTTCACAAAATAATTGCGAGATCTATATTTTTGGAACAACAAGATATGGCACATGTATTCCAACACTAATAATGATTTATTGGCCGGATATATTGGTAATGATTTTGCAAGTAGCATGGATGAATGACAAAGGTTATCCATCTTGGTTTAGGGGTGATTTCATGTGCATCCAAGAAGTAGCCCATTGTGAAAATTTCATTAGCCAAAGTTGAATATGTAATGATAATAATAGCAATTTATTAAGTAGTTTCATTGCATTTAGTATTGTCATCTTCAACAAGGACAATAAGGAGAAAATCTAGTATATTTTGACGACATCTCAATAATAGATCTATTAAAGAACCACGTCTTTCATAGAAAAAGCATGATTATTATACTAGATATTATTTCATTAGAAATCTTGTGAACAATGGAGACGTCTACTTGGAATTTTGTAAATCAAAAGACTAATTGACTGATATAGTTAAAAAGAAATTGGAAAATGATGTGTTTGAATTCCACAGATATAATTTAGGTGTGGTAAATGTATAACACTTAATGGTCATAATTAAAGGGGAGTGCTAAGAAATTATTACTCTAACACTAACATAGAGAATACTGGAAGAGGCTTGAATTGGTTTCTAGCTAGATTTAGTTAGATCTAGGTCATTATATTAAAAATAGATCTAAAAGTGTTGAGTTGTCTAGATTTTTTATTATTAGCAAGCCTAATTCTAGATAGATATTCTCTAGATATTTCATGAAGATTTCTCTAAAGGAATTTATGTCTATTTATATCTCTTTTTTGAAATAATGCAAGTATGAAAGTTTATGAGTTGTGGTTCTTTCATGTGTTATGACACTTTGTATTTAACTCCTTTAGACATTAGGTCACTAATGCATTGGTTTCCATCACACATAAGCTTCATAGGAGGGAAATGCCAAAAAAGAATTATGTTTCACAAAAATGATTATTTATTAGAGTTTTGAGCATATCTCATTTACTTATGAATGTTTAGTTCTTATTTAGATATACACTTTTCAAAATTCTTTTAAAGAAATTAGATATTCATAGTTGGGAAATGCCAAAAAATATTGTGTTTCACAAACAATGATTATTTATTAGAATTTTGAACATATTTCATTTACTAGTAAACTTTTAGTTTTTATTTAGATATACATCTTTCAAAATTCTTTTAAAGAAATTATATCTAGTTTAATGCATAAAATATTTTTTTCGGAAGAAATCACATTGAATATTTTGGTTGACGCATTTCAAAATAAAAAGTGTGGTTCATCTTCAGGACAAGATGAAGAAACAAATCTAGGAAGAAGGTTAAATAGGAAGACATGTCAACCTAACTGCTAGAAGAAAATGGCTATATTTGACTAAGGGAGGAAAAGAGAAATGTTTAATATTATTTAGATAAATTTTATTAATTAATTTATTGTTTATTTTATTTATATATATCCACACATAAACACACACATATATAAAGAAAAGTCCCATCTCCTTAATGTTTTTTTCCAGAATGGTTATAGTAGGCAGCAGGGTGTCAAAGCTTTCCTCAAAGTGAGTAAGGGTCCCAAGGTCAAGAAAGAACTCATTGATCGCAGTTCAGGAGTTCACCTCCGCTTCATTAAAGGGACAACAGACAAGATTGCGAGAATCCTAAAAAAACATAATATTCCCTTGACGTTTAGACCCCTCAACACCATTAGAAGTTCCTTAAAGTTTGTTAAAGACCAGGTGAACCCTATGGATATGAAAGGTGTTTATATCATCCCTTGTTCCTATGGAACCTCATACATTGGTGAAACTTGTCGTTTTATTAACTTGAGGATTAAGGAACACAGTCTTGATATCTAGCATGGGAGGACCAAATCTTCAACTTTGGCTAAACAAGCAGAGAAGACCAAGCATCATATATGCATTGAGGAGGCTAGTGTTATCACTAAGATTCCTCATTTTCATCATCGTAAGTTTAGAGAAGCCATTGAAATTGAGAGGTCTTCCAGTGATATTAATAGGGATGACGGTTCGGAAATTAGTAGTTGTTGGATTCCCGTCCTCTCTGCTCCATCTATATCTAGGCCCTTTATCCCTTTTCTTGTTTTGTGATTTGATCTTTTTTTTGTTTTGTTTTTGGAATACGCTTATTTATTTATTTTATTTTTTAGTATTTTATTTATTAATAATAATATATTATAATTAGTATTAGTACTAATGTTTATTAATATTTAATTTTATGTTATTATTATTAGTAGTTATATTAAAAAATAAAAAAATTCAAATAGCGGTTAGAGTAATATAAGTAGTATTTAGAAAAAATAAATATATATATTGATATATATAATAAAAAAATAATATTTCAAATAAGGTTAACAAATAAATAAATATTATAAGAAAATCCTAGTCAAAGATAGTTTGTGAGATAAATAAATAAGTTTATTATATAAATAAAATAAAATAAATCAATAATAATATAATAATTTTTTTATATTATATAATACTAAAATATCTTTCCTTTTTCGCTAGTCAAATACAACTGTTTTTATTAGCATAAGGTTGACTTGTCTTCTTATTTAACCTTCTTCCTGTTTCTTCATCTTGTCCTGAAGATGAACCACACTTGTTGGTTCGAATTTCCACCAAAATCTTCAATGTGATTTTTTCTGAAAAATATTTTATACATTAAATTCGAATATATCTAGTTTATTCACCATAATGTGATATAATTTATATGATTAAGATACATCATTGACATTAAATTAATAAGTAACTAAGAAATAAATTATCATATTTAAATAAATAAGTTTTAGAAATTTTTTATTGTAATGTAGCTAAGTTAATCACTTACAATTTCCTTAAAAATCCGACATATATTTAAATTACTCAAAGTTACAAGTACACTACCTCTCGTACACCTTTAAAAACTTATTATGAACTTAATAATATTAGTTATTTAATTAATAATACATAAATTATTTAAAATAAGTTCAAAAAATTCATTTCATTGCAATAAAAATCAACATTAAATACAAACCACTTCAAAGTTTTTCAAAATTCTAACAAACCTCAATCAACATTAAATACAAACCAGTTCAAAGTTTTTCAAAATTCTAACAAACCTCAAAACCCTTGAGACATAGAATAACTACCCTCCTCTAACTTTAAGTATCAACATTAATTACAATCAAAATTCTAACAAACCTCAATGGACACAGAATAACTACCCTCCTCTAACTTTAAGTATCAACATTAAATACAACCCAGTTCAAAGTTTTTCAAAATTCTAACAAACCTCAAAACCCTTGAAACATAGAATAATTATCCTCCTCTAACTTTAAGTATCAACATTAAATATAAGCCACTTCAAATTTTTTCAAAATCCTAACAAACCTCAGAACCTTTGAGACATAGAATAACTACACTCTTCTAACTCTAACTTATCAAACTACATTCAATAAATAAATTTACTTCGTATAAGTTTTCTGAATGTTCAATCAATTTACTTCTTAATGTTAATAAATTTAGTCATTAATTTACTTCTTAATATTAATACATTTAGTCGTTTTAAAAAAGACATCGTCTTAAATGCTTCTAACTGTTATCCACCCAGCGGTGGCCCCTCACAAATGAGGAATAAAGGAAGGAAAGTGACCACCACCTTCGAAAGAACCTTTCTTTTTTCTGCCACTAAAACGTTTTGATCAATAATTACACCTTTCAGTCAGAATATCTGATCATTGCACGTTAGTTTGGGTCATGACAAATCTGTTCATGCGTTCCAGCTGTTGCAAATCAATATGGACCGTTATTTGCAGTGGGAGAAAACTCAGCAACGGACGCTGAGGAGGGGTATAAAAGTAGGGACGTTGAGGTTCTTCTGTTCTTCAAAAAGACGGTCAAATCTGATCCAACTGGATATCTTTCCAACTGGGCCGCAGATAACTCTGAGAGCAAATGCTCGTGGAATGCTCCTTGTTGGAGAAAACATAATAAAAAGCTGAGTGGCACATAAATTTCATCAATTAAGGTTGGGAATTACCCTTTCACCTGAAAACTTTACTTCTTGCGCATTTTGAATCTCTCTTATAATTTTTTTGACAGGAAAAATTCAGTATAGTTTGGTCAGTTGAAGTCGACGGAGATATTTGATATTTGACCTCAACCTTTAAACCACTATACTGTTCGTAGTCTATATGCTGTTCGTAGTCTAAATGCACGCGCCTTCAATGGATCTAAACCTCACAGGACTCATATAGCTGTAGTGTCCCAAACGGAATTATTCCAACTTCTCTCTCAGTTAGCGCTTTCAACATTGTGATAGATTTGAGTATAATTGGATGGTAGATTTTAAAATATTTTGGAAATTTAACTAACCAGTTAAATTTCACTTTTGTCTTATTCTCCATCTAATTTCTAAATTATTATGAAATCTACGATTGAAAATCTGACTAAACAGTTAGATTTATGAAATCTACAATTGAAAATCTGACTAAACAGTTAGATTTCACTTTGGTCTTCCTATCCATCCGATTCCTAAAATTTTATGAAATCTAATTAACAGTTAGATTTCACTTTTGTCCTCCTATCCATCCGATTCCTAAAATATTATGAAATCTACCATCAAAATAAAGATAATCTTGAATTAGATCTAAGCAAATAAAATCTGAAGTTAAAAATTCAAAGATAAGATGAGCCAATAGTGCCAATGACGGCATATTGAAGCCATTGCCAATATGTGTGGGTTTACTGCATATAACTTGTTAGCAATTTTTGTGGAATAAGTAGAAACAGCTTCAGTTGAAAGATATCTCAAGCCATTACGAATTTGTGCAAGCTTGAACAACTTTACCACTAGTACAGTTGCAAAAGGGATTGGAAACCTCCAACCCCTAAAAAGCTTGTATTTGCATTCAAGCATTGTATATATCAGCTAAAAAAGAAGCCATATTTGGGTTTGAGAGCATTCCTAGAAGTATTAGTGGTTTGGGTTTTTACTTTGGTTCGGACAAAAGTATCTAGATTGGTTTCTTCATATCTATTGGTTGCCTCATATCCGCTTAAATTATATTTGTTCCATTGTCTCAAATAAGTTGGAGTTCATCCCCTAAAAGTATTGAATTGTGAAGTTTTGATCCATTGAAAGGAATAGAACCCTGTAGCGGATTAAAGCTGAGGTCAATAATTCTCAGTGTTTCAATCATAATGGAAGTCTTCCTCTTAAAAAAAAGTTTCAACTGTGATGGAATTCTTCCCGTTAAATAAAGTTATGAGAAAGATTCAAAGTGTGCAATGAGGAAAGGTTAATGGCGAAAGGGGACCTTCCAAACCTGATTTTGGGATATATTTATGGAAGCCAGTGTTATAGCGTGTTTTCTCCACCAAATATCATCCGCTAGCATATGTGCTCTGAGTTAATAATGGCTTAGTTGGAGAGCAATACAGTTGGATCGGATGTGATGCCCTTTTTTGAAGGACAATAGACCTCCGCGTTCCTGCTTTTATCACCCAACCAGAGTCCATGGATTATGTGGATTGTTCAGCTTCATAAGGTATGACGACAGCTTGCAGCCAAATTATAGATGATCACCATCTTCTTTATGATTGGAGTGTACCTTCTTTGTGCAATTAAAAGTTTCAGCAATTACAATGGCCATAGCTATTGTCGCTGCCATGGATACAAACCATACTAACAAGTTGAATTGCATGTGCAGCATGTGAATTCAACATCAACTAGATCAACATCAAAATTGGCTGATACTTTATTCGTTTAGTTAATGGATTAGAGAAATGTAATTATCCATATTGTGTTTATAGTTAATTTTTTATTTTTTGTTGTGTCATCTTTTATCTTTTTGTAAATTGTATTTAAATTACTAATATCATCTCGTGTTTATGGTTAATTTTTTATTGGTTATTTTTAATTTTTTTAAGTTGCATTTAAACTATTAATATCATGTGTTTAATCATAATTTTTATAATAAATTAATTAATATATTTTCAAGTTTTGGAAGAATTATTCTTTTAATTATTATATCAATGTAAACGTTTGTAAATCTCTATTTTAATACGATTATATTGATTTTTTAATGGGGTATTATTCTTAATGTGGTGGATTTGTTAGAGGTTGTGCTTTTCTCTTTCCAAGTGTACAAGTTGATTTAAGAAGCATAGGTCATTCGTAGCATCACCTAGTAGATGCATACAAGGTTATAGGTGGTGTCGTCTTCTTTAAATGACACTGTCTCGATTGGTTTTGGCATATGGAGAGGTAAGTGTGTGTGGTGGTGAGGGCAAGCTCTCCAACACCTCCAGTTGTTACTTTTCAGTTGCTTGGATGGTCTGCAATGTTATGTGGTTCAAAGTTATGTTATTGAAGAATTGTATTCATGGTGTTATATGCTTTCAGGTGTGCGACCTTTGTCTTATTATTGTGTTGGTTAGAAAGCTCTAACTTGTTTCTTATATAGTATTTGAGTTTTTGATCTTGCATCTTGGGTTTCGTTGGTCAACTCATCTTTTATATCCACTTATTCTGTCATAGTTAATTCTCTAGTCCTTGAGGGTGTGTAATGGTTGTTGGGCATCTCTGAGTCTTAACTATTGTCAGGTCCTAGATTATAAAGTGCTTGCTGTTTGGAGTAGGAGGAAGTTTTTCTTGTTGATTTTATGTTGAATTTTGTTTCGTTGTTTACTAACTAATACAATTATGTTGATAGTGCCTTATATATG
>APFE030161773.1:0-10163 GCA_000404065.3 Pinus taeda
TGAGTCTTTTTACATCTTAAACATTTTAAAGTATATTTCTAGTCTAGATTCTTGTAGGAATCAACCAAAATAGTATCTTGTACTCATATTTTTATTAATAAAATGAACAATCCACAACTTATATCTTTCTGGCATATTTCTCCAAAAAAATACCCTATGTTGATAATCTTTATGAGCAAAATTTTCTCGCATTAATGGCTGAAAATGATTAGTTTGTAACAAAGTATGATCATGAAATTTGCCTATAATTTCATTCATTAATTTATTATTAGTTTGTTCAAATTTCAATTTATTTTCATCACAAAATGTAAATGATTGTTTATATGCTCTCCATTTCATTTGTTTCTTTGTTGTCTTCTATACAACAACTTCATTGGGGCTTCAATCATGCATCATGTCTCCATAAAGTGTCTCAGCGATACTTCCACAATCCTTTTCAAAAAATACTCAATACTATTGCTCTAATTATCTAGCTAATGATGATTCATCAACAAACTTGCAAGATGCTCAATATAGTCTCCAATATGCTCCAAATAAATCTTCAAAGTCAAAGCTCAAAGGTCAAGGATGTATGCTCTAAGATTGCTCTAGAAGAGTCGTCACAAAAGGTCTTCAAGGTCACTTCACAGGTGATCAAAATGTCTTAAAAAGATATTTCAAAATTTCACTTCAAGGCCAGCTAGCTATAGTCCTTTTCAAGGTTCTTCTCCTCAAACAACCCCTCTTTATAAGTGTTTTCCAATGGTGTTTCCTCAACAACTCTTTTTCAAGTGTACTCCTATGATGCTTCATTAACAACCCCTCTTCACATGTATACTCCAATGTTACTTATTCTTTCGATATCCTTCAAATGATACTCAAGGTTCTTCATTTAAGGAATTCAACCAATGCCCAATATACTAAGATATTTACAAGAACTTGTCACAGAGATATTTACAAGCATGCCCACAAAATCAAGGTGCTGGTCAATACACAGGTCACAAGTTATGGTTCATCATGCTTCTCAAATCTGAGACTCCATAGTCAACAAGCTTCATATCCTCCATATTTTTGAGCCTCCATAATTTAGGTTTGAAATTTTCAAGCCAATATCCATAGGTCTAAGCTCCTTTTATCACAGGTTTTTCACCTTCAAATTGAATATTCCAACACAGGGCTGAGACTTTCTTCTTTCCACAGGGCTAAGAACATGTCTTCAATTGGTTGCACAAGTCTAAAAGTACTGCCACAGGTCTTAAGTATTGTAGGTCTAGAATGAAGGATGAGTTTTGTCTCGGGTATTAAGAAAGAGAGTCTAGTCTGTGCTTGAAAAAAACAAGGTTTTGTTCACAAATTAAACCAAATTTGGCTGCAACAAAAGAAGAATTTTTAATCCACAAGTACTCCATGAGTAGAGAGAGATATAGCCCAAATACTAATCACATAATACTCAACAAGACTTTCCCAAACAATAATCTACAACTTTCATCCTCCTTTAGTCTCCTTTTCTGTTGTGTATATTATACCTGCACTGAGTTGAATGAAGGAAATGGAGGAGTATAAGCTACTATTTATACTAGCTCAACCATAGTTTGAAGGGACACATCTATTAGAGGAGCCGACCTATAACTCAAATAATTACTAATTTTTCCAATGAATTTTGTTAGTTAATTTATTGATACCATGGTGATGTCATATCAAAGGCCTTTTTCCCAAGCCCTACTCTTTCCAGATTAATAATCTCAATCTCACTTTAGTGATCACTAGAGATGGAGTTTCTTAAACAATTAACTATAGGAACAATAAAAGCAGAGGATTTGTGAGGAATTCCATGGGATTCTAAATGATATACCAAATTATAATTCATTATATTTGAGATGAGGTTGCTATCATAATTATGAAACTCTCTTCACAAATCATCTTTAACACAAGAGACATTCCAATCATCTCCAACACAAGATGATAGTAATGAGTTCTAAATCCTTCATATTTGGATGAGTGTATATTATCTTGTTATCCTATTGTGAGAACTATGCCAAATGTCCATTCTATTTGTGTCTTAAAAAACTGACATGTTGCTTACTTCTAATTGTGATAACTCCACCATTTTTCTTGAAGTTCCCCCATTGACATATACTACTAGGGATTTAAAAGTGCAAAGTATTTAACAATTTTGAGGGCCCCATTGACAATGGAATCATACACAACACATATGTGAGTAAGACATGATATGCTCTACTAGTCCTTCACGATGTGTATGCGAAGTTTGTAACAATATTATCATAGACATTTATACATGAATAACAAACAACTTTTATAAGGTTTATGTCATGAATATCAAACCAATTTTTGCACGCCACAAACATATCGCACATATATAATATGCCATTATTTTGATAATTTTACGATCCATATGATGATAAATTTTATAGCTGATTAATTTATGATACCTTACAATAGTTTATTGCGTCGAAGGTCATGGAGAACATCGTGATCACAATGAAGTAAAGGTAGTTGGTGTGTTCTTTTGCTCTCTAGGAAGAATTTGAGCTTTAGAGCTCACTAGAAACTTCACTTGGCTCTCACAACTGGTAAGAGGAACCATTCGCAACCAATTCTAGGGAAGACAAAGCATATTGGTCAACAATTAATGGCCTGTCATTTTGACAAAACCTTATGAATACACAGACATAATTCGTGCCCTCCTGATTTTTTCCCTTCAACATTCTATTAAACCCTAGCCACAACAAATAAAATAGGGCATGTCAACTCCAAACCCATATTACGGTCTCACAATGATGGGTTTTCCATGCATCCAACACAAAAATGTATTAATTCCCATCAAGATATCTCAACCCACACCCATGCATTGTATACATTAGACTTAGTCAAGCTGTTACATATCTCATCATTGTTAATATGATAAACTTGGGGTTTGTCACTGTATGATTTTCTTGGCTTATATGCTAAGCTAGGCCATGTTAAAAGAAGTAGTGTGAATTACTTGTAACTCCATCCTCATCTTGAACGCATTCCAACATATGAAAGAAGACATATAATGGCTATTTTACATACAGCTCAAAAGGTATTTGGTCCTCACCTTTCCATTTTGGTTCATACATTTATCATTATGACATGCCATCTTAGAAATTTGTCAAGTAAACATAAGATACTTTTTGGCATGTTGTGATTTTAAGTTTGATATGGCCCATGTATAATTTTTGAATCTTCTTAACTTGAAATTATTAAGTGGGTAGAAGTAAAAGAAAAGAGGGCAAGAGTACAAGCGGGTTTTAGGCCAAAGCATTCTATAGTGGATCATGGTATCACGTTGAGACACATTGTTGAAAAGGTTTGGGAGGACAAATAAGAAGTATTTTTCTGTTTTTTTGACTTCAAAAAGTCATTTGACACAGCCCCTAGAGATAAGTTGTGGCATAGAATGGAAGAACTTGAAATTCATGTACATTACATAGCCATTGTCCATAGACTTTATGAAGAGGTGAAAGTCAAAATTAGAACCTCAACAGGTATTTCAAAAATCTTTAGAAGTGGCATTAGAGTCAAGAAAGGTTGCCCTTTATCCCCTACTCTTTTTGGTTTATACATTGATAAATTGGAAAAGTGGCTAAATCTACAAGGTGGAGATGGTGTTCGGTTGGGGAGTTTGTGATAAAGCTTCTTTTATATGTCGATCATATTGTATTTATTTCTAAATCAACCCATGGATTTAAAATGCACTGATATGCCCTTGATCATTTTGTAGATCAGTGGGGATGCAAGTCAATACTAGCAAGACCAAAATAATGATTTTCTCTAATAAAAGGAAGCAGAGCCAACATACTTTCTTCTTTGATGAAAACATTCTTGAAGAAGTAAATGAGTACAAGTACCTCAGGATTGATTTCAACAAAAAAATCAATTGGGAGGACTGCATAAACAAGAGAATTTTAGGAGGGTGGAAAGAATTATATGCTCTTGAAAACATTCTTAGAGAGGCAGAGCTATGGGATTGGAAAACGATTAAAGTGATTTTTGGACTCCTAGTTTGTCCAGTGATGCTATATGGGTGTGAATTGTGAGCTAACAACACCCCCATCTCAAAACAGAAACAAATTGAGAAAATCCAAAAACATTTGAACATGAGAAAGTTAAAAATAAAAAGTTCAGTACCTTATGAGATAATGTTGAGTGAAACATGAGCAACTCCCATCGAAATAAATGTTATGGTGTGAATCATAAGATATATAAAAATAATTGAGAAAATGAGAGTAGGTAGATGGTCTAATGGTATCTTCAATGAAGGCATGAGTGAAAGAAAGAAAACATGGATGAAAAAAATTATACATGGATGAAAAACTGGAATATATACCTCAATGCCTATCCCTTAAATAGCAAGGATCTAGAGAATTTTATTGTGGAGAAGTTTCGTAAAAGGGTATGGGGAAAAGAGTTGGGTAGAAAGAAGAAGTACTACATTAAGGAATTCAACCCTACACCTGATCTACAACAAAAAGAGTTCATTGGAGCTAGCATTCCGCGGAGGGAAAAGGTTCTTATTGCTCAATTAAGGACCAACTCGCATCAACTTCAATGTGAAACAGGACGGTGGAAAATTCCTAAAGAAGCTTGGGAAGAACGGGTGTGTACATTTTTCACGTCTGGTGTAGTGGAATCCAAAGAACATTTCATTTTGGATGTGATGCTTTCAAAGACATCAAAGAAAGTTATGAGCACATGTTAGCATCAGTTTCTTGGCATTTTCTTTTCAGCGAGGGGATTATTGAAAGGTTGGGCCAACTCATGATCAATTTGAGTTGGAAAAGGATTGAATTGAAAAAAGTGAAAAACATGGAACTAATGGTCTCATAGACTATTTTTAGTCTCGTGGACCTTAAAATATCATTTCATTGCCCAAAAAAGACAATAATTGACATTTTTTGCATAAGAGGCTTACTCCACACCATACTTACCATTTCACAACTCCCACACTGAGACATTGTCCCCTAACTTTTACCATTTTCATAATCACACTCAAAATGAAGTGCTAGAAATTTTATGAATTTTCTTTATAGCTTGCAAATCAGTTCAGGAAAAAAATGAAAAACTCAACCCTCATTTCACTCACAGGTGACCAAATTGACCTCACTAAAGTGTTATTCTCAAACATGTTGCTAATTTCGATCATATATTTGTTCATTATTCTTTCCAAATCCTCTATATAAGTACTCATCCATGCCCATATACATGGCCACCATTATGAAGCAAAAATAAAAACTTAGAATATTGTTTTTTCTTTACTCAACTACAAATACGCATGTATTTTATCTATAGTTTCTGAAATCTATCTTTTGCATGTTATGTTTTAGATAAAATACAATGTTTTACTAAGCATGATAGATGAGCACACAAATATCTCATTTTTCATGTCATCTTCATTATATCAACTTACATGCTTTTTTGTAACACTTTCTTTTGTTGGATTCATGATCAATCCCTTTCCCTGTGTTATATAATTTTCATTGTGTGTATGCAAAACACTCCAACATTTATGTGAAACATGACTTTAAACATTATGTTATTTTTACTGATTATATAGTTATGCTCAACAATTAACGGCTACATGATATATTTTTTTGATCACAATACATTATCAGTTCCTTTAACAAAGGTTCTTGAGGAAACAAAAAGGGAAAACCCAAAATAAAAGATGTATCATGGAGGGGGAATAGAAATAATAGAATTATATTCTCCATACTCTTTGACATGGGCTCTGAGGAGTTCATAGTTGACCTAGGTTATGTTGAAGAAAGTGTATATTCACTAAGATTATTTTTGTAAATTACAAGAATGAGTTTCTTTCTCAATTCATAAGTCTAGGAAAGTCAAAGAGTCAAAGTCATGTATAAGGAGATCTTCTTGAGCCTATGTGTAAATGTATACTAGTCTAAAAGGCCCTCCAAGACAAGCACAATCCTCCAAGACAAAGCACAAGAATAATTTTGCAAACAAAACGATGGAAAATGCAGTCAAGTTGGCCAACAAAAAAAATTAAAGGATGTCATGTCGCCTTGCATTAAAGACACATCTCTTCATTGCCTCAAGTCATATTATTATGAAGTCAAAGCTACTATATATACCTTGCTATGTATCTGCACAAAACAAGGTCAGTCACAAGAATGTTTTCATTTGACATCCGCATTATAGGAGATAAGATGTCTCTACCATCTTCGGTGACAATCACAGTGGGTCATAATCTTAGATTCTTCATAGTGATTACCGTCTCAGCATAGATGCAAAGATGAAGGTCTCAGTGTAGAACACTCTGTCTCAGCAAAACATCATAATCTCGATACTTTCCCCCCTTGAGCTGGTCAAGAACGTCATTAATCCATGGGATTGGATACCTATTCCTGACAGTGATTTTGTTCATTGCCTGATAGAGCCTCTAGGTCACATCCTCCTTTTGTACAAATATAATCAGGCTCCCACAAGGTGATGAACTTGGTCGGGTGTGACCTTTTTGTAGCAGCTCTTGGATCTGCCACTTGATCTCTTCATTTTTAGAATGGAGTGGCATTATATCGATCCATTGGGTAGAGGTGATATAGGGATTAGATCAATCGAATGATTAACCTAAAAGTGTGAGAGAACCCCTATGGGTGAGGAGAAGATGTCCCTGTATTCTTCCATGACCTTATCCACCTACTTCTGCTGCATGGAGGAAACTTTCTTAGGGTCCATGGATGTGACCACGATCTTCCGCTTACTTTAAGAATGAATAAAAAAGAAATAAAAAATTCTCAGTCTGGGAGATGATCTTACTACATTTCTTAGCGGAGATCAAAGAGATGGTGGAAGGCGGGACTACCTCTGATATCTTGCATAACTTATTTCCCAAAGTAATAATATCAGTGCAAGGCCTAAACTCATACACAACATGATGCTTCCACAAGTATGGCTAACTTAATAATACATCACAAACATCAAGAGGAGCAACATCACACAATACCTCATCCGTGTAGCGCTTGTTGTAGGGAATATGACACTGCTGGCTGACATGGAGATATCGTCCTTGATGAAGTCACCATGTGGTGTATGGTTGTGGGTGTGGTGTGGTTAGTAGGCCCATCTTATTCATGTCCTCTACTAAAATGAGCTTCTTTTGGCTTTCGTTGTTGAAAATGAACTACAATGACGAATTCTTCACCAACATCTGTGAGTGGAAGAGATACTCCCCCTCGTTTGGATTTTTGGGCTCAATATTTTGGACCTTAGAGGTGGCAACAGTGGCTCTGGATTCTGTGTCAATAATCTACTTCCCCTTGTTACTCCCCATGTATGTTTTTGGATAAGAATCAAAAGACGCATTATACTTTGAAGATTCTAGCTTGACCACCAATGACTTCTTGGCACAACACTCATTTGCGTTGTGAGAGGGGCTCTTGTGGAACTCATATCACTTTTATGTTTCCTTCTTCATCCTCATGGTACCATTATTTTCTTGTGGCTTCGATGGGTTTTCCTAGGCCGCTCCATCTTTGTTTTGTCTTTTTTCCTACAGTTTGGGACTTCTCTTGCCCTAGTTTTGGTTCGTGAATCCAAAATTGTGCTTTTGTTTATTTTTTTTTTCATTCTTGGCAGCGTTGCATGAAGTAAGGAGATGTATAGGAAATCCATTTCTCCTTGAATATATTTGTGAAGAAAACCATGGTACTTGAGTACTAGACATTGCTCAGAGTCCTTGATACCCAACTTTGTGCGTAGAGTATTAAAAACATTTTTGAGCTCATGCACATTCTAGTCACTTTGCTGTCGGAGTGTGGTCCACATATGTACTTGTCCTCATAGCTCCCTACATGGTAATATTCTTCTTTAGGATCATCTCAAAAGGAGTTCCAAGAGGGGGCGACTGTAAACAAAGAGGGTTCTTCAATCCTTCTCTCACAATAATTTTTTCACCAATACTTTACACCGGGGGGGGTACCTTAAGCATTACAAAAGTAATTTTCTCCCCATCGAAGAAGCTATGAACCAAAAAATAATGTTCTGACAGATTCAACCTTTTATCTACAACATCTACATCTATGTGCCATTCGAATATAAGGATATCAAAGTTTACTTGTACCTTGAAGAAGGTGGCACCTCCAAAGTGACTGTTGGATGAATATGTGCCGCCAATGGGCATCCACTGAAGGATCAGGGAAAATTTGTTTGTCATATCATTTCTTTTCTGCTCGAGAGCTTATTTGAGCAAAAGCATGATAAGATTTCATGCTTCATCATCCTTCTTTTCTTCTGCCATGGGAGGTCATCAATGTCGGCAAGGACTGTCTTGCAAAGGCTCAACCAGTTCAAATCCCAACTCCTTATATCTCGACCTCATTAAGGACATTCACATAAAAATAGAGAAAGAGGAGACTGCTCTAATACCAATGCTCCAGATTTATGAAGGGAGAAAATGAAAGACAAGTATAAATAAAAACACAGAGATATAATGAAAACATAACTTCAATTCATTAATAACAAAGTAACGAAAAATGTTTACATGCAGAATGGAAATAAACTAGCTCACGTGATGGTAACTTATCTCTTAGAAGAGATGTGCAACTACATACCTTCTGAACTATGTTATAATGAGGATCAAAGGAATACTTATTATTTAGAAACAATGGAAAACCGTAAACATCTAAAATCCTTAACCTTAGGAGATGAAGTTCCAAAAGTTTGCGGGCCCCGTTGGGGTAAATTGGTACATTAACTTCTTGGGGTCGTGACTTTGGCATACGATCTCCATTTGATGCGTACAATACCTCATTGGAAAAATCTATCCAAGGACTACAACTTCTAACTATAAACCAATACCATAGACTACAATTTTTCTTATTTTCCATAAAAAAGATGTTTAAGGTCTCAAAATGGCTTGAGAATTTGAGGACCCGAAAAACTACAAAAATTAGTAAACTGTGCTATAATTAAGTAAACTGAAAGAAACAATGGTGGGGGTCCCAATTGGAATAGGTGGGTGGCCACCAATATCCACCTAGATCATTTTCCCATGTTTTCTATGGACTATGGTTGCATATGGTAAACACATGGTTGACTAAGTTTGACCATGGTTAATTATGGTTGAAAAAGGTTAGTTATGGTTGAAAAGGATCAACATATGGTTAGCTAAGGTTGACTATGTTGACCATGGTCAACCATATCATAATGGATGACCACTATGACATGTTTGATCATTGTGACATTGATATTTTGTTACCACATTTGACATTATCAATTATGATTGTCCATGTTTGAATTTGCTTGACAATTAAGAATCTGTTAGACCATATTTCGACATCATTGATTATGGATGACCATTATGAAATGATCATATTATGACACTAAGATATGGTTGTCACATTGTGGCATCAACTTTTTGCTCATAAACTTGTTGGAATCATAAATATATGGAGAGGGCCAAGGGGGAACCATTATAATACATTTTTTTACTTCTATAAAAAATTATAGCACCATAGAAATAAAACTTGTAGGTGGAACATGGATCACAGTATATACATGGAAACCCATAAGGGAATAAATCCAAAACTTCTTTTAATTTATTGTTCTTTAATGGAACCAACCTACTAAATCTACTTGTATAATCCTTCTAGGCACCAAAATGTAGGGGACACCAATGCCCTCAATATTTGTATGTACCAACCTATAATAAAAAAAATCCCCTTTATTTCTTTATAGGTACCAACCTATAGGAGGAACCAATCCCCTCAGCTACTTTGTACACACAAACCTATATAAGGCACCAATCCTTTCTTATCAATTATATCCAATATGTTCTTCTTTGGTTTAATTTTCTCTTCTTTGATTTTTTGTAGTCACATGCATCGACTCTTTGATATTTAATATTTTCTTCTCTAGTTCACTCTACCCTTCTCAAGTTTTTGTAGTCACCTCATTCCTCTCTCAGAAATTTAATTTTATTCTATAGTTAGCTTTTTTCTTCTACAATTATCTACAATCACCTCATTCCATCTCATTCATCCATAATTTATCAACCTTTCCTTTATTAATGTAATTCTGTTATATTATATCCTACCAACCTATAGGAGGAACCAATCCCCTCAGCTACTTTGTACACACAAACCTATATAAGGCACCAATCCTTTCTTATCAATTAT
>APFE030161809.1:0-11459 GCA_000404065.3 Pinus taeda
CTATCGACACTTGAACTTCCACTTGACAAGATGTTAGATTACAATACACATGTGCACATGTGAGACAAAATGGCTTGAGCAAGCCATGCAAAACATCACTGACACTCAGACCGTTATGGCGAGACCAACCCTTTGACATGTTTGTGATGGTTGAAGGTGATGAGTTGATGCCAAGCTTAGTTGTCCGTGTGCTCAATGGTGACATCTTGCTGAAGCTCTTGCCTTCATTGAATTTGGGTGCACTTATATGGCTCCTTTGTCCAAATCGTTTGATAGCATGCGCATGGTCATCTTGGTGCGACTGAACTGACAACATGTTGATGCATAGTATTTACGCTGCTCTCCAAGCATGTGCTGGTGGCCATGCACATCAACTTGTCGAGGTACATATTCAACTCCAGTTGGATTTGCTTCTTGTCTTCGCCTCGTTGAGTGTGCAGAATGGGTGGGATCGCATGTGTTCGCACAATGACATGCATGCAATCAACAACACTGCTCACCTTGTCTGCTCCGTGTTAGCTGCTGGGATGGATCTATAACTTGTACGAGTGTAGTTTCATCCATGAGTGCATGTTGCGCCCTCTGTTGTACCTGTTCCTGCGGCAACTTATTCTCTTGTCTATGCAACTCATGTTTTTCCTTGAGTTGCTACTTCAACACATGCAACTCCTCCTTTATTCTGTTCTTTGTCTTCGCGTAATCTTCATGTCGCGTCGCCACCTCATAGTCTGAGTCTCCAAAGTTGCTTTCATCACAAGTGGATCTGCTTGAGCTTGAGACTTTGCTCTACGTTTGTGTTGTCAACAACCTTCCTCTTGTGTTCGTTGCATTCGGTATGCTACCTTTAACTGCTGTTGATGTTGCTGCTTGCTATGATGATGCTGTTATCATTTCTTGATGTCCTTGTCTATGAACAACTAGATGTCTTCGTGGGTAGGCAAGTTCATAGACACTTGATCCACTGCATCCCCAAGGTTGCTTTGAACGATGTCTTTTCCTCTGCTCTCCTCGAAGCCATTGTACCTATGCTGCTGAGAGACAAATGAACACTTGCAATACCTAGAGACATGGCAACACTCACGGCAAGCAATTTGTCAGTCAAAAACCAAAACGAACTTAAGAACTGACTTGCAACATACTTGTGTGACTAATCATGAAGGTTGCGTAATTTCCGTTGGGAGGTCGGGAGATTGACCGCCAAAACTGCGCAAGGCACAGTCCGGGCTATCAGGAGGCTGACTTACTACTGGAATTGCGCAATGCACAATTTAGCTTGGCTTGTTGAGGACTGGAACTACGTAATGCGCAATTTCAGTCAGCAGTGACATGCAACCAACAAACTACATTGCACAATGCAATCCTAGAGGTCAGTGCCTGGCTAGATTTGCGCAGTTTATGGAGGGAAGGTAGAGCCTTTTCTTTTGGAAAAGCGTAATGCTAGCCAGGTAAGGCACGATCTGGGCTAAGGCAGCTCAGTCTGGCTGACTGGCGACTGAAAATATGAGAAGTGTGAATGCATGAGGAGATGAGTGCAAACAAGAGTGAATGATCATTCATGCAAACAACAAGTGCATGATTCAAGAAACAAGAAAGCATGCAAGTGTGTGAAGTGAGTCGCCGCAACGGTGACCGTCCGTGCAAACACAGTTCCATGCATGCTTTTCTCCAAGTCAACCTCCACGTAGATTTTAGCACAAGCAAACATTTTGTTGCGTGTTTGTGCTTGATCAATATACTTTCCAAAGGCATTGCCAATATTTTTTGAAAGTTTCTTCATTCCAACAATGGAGAGGTAGATGAGGCAATTTAACCTATACAGGGACAACGAAAGGAATGTATTCTACGAATTGAAAGTCGAGGTCCATTAATTAAGTTAAATCCATAAAGCTCCCATGAAATATGAGCCACTTCGGAAAATCAGATCCCGATCTATTTTTTCTTCAAAGAGAAAGGTATAAAACCCTTCCCATATAATGATAATACAAACTTTTCTTTGATTAATGGATGCTAGTTCTTGTCGATCCAAGTATTTAGGGATCTAGGGGAAGGCCAAACCCTTGTAAGTTTTCTAATTAGGCCCTTGTCTACTAGCCTTAGTGCCATGACACAAGACTATCCTACATGAACTAAAATCTTAGGAATTTAATCAATCTTTTGTACAAACTACATTGATTGAGACTTTTGGGGTTGAGGACACGCAAAAATGAGGACATTGAAGACATCTATATTTGGAGCAAGCGCGGGTGAATAAGACACAACTCCTCTTGAGTTAGAGGCCATGGCCTTGTGCATGTTTATGCATGCTCCAAAAGTCCACTTTGAATACTTTTTAAAGTATTCATGCTAAGTTAATGCAATTTATCTTATATGGGTTAAAATTTAGATTATAAGACTTACCAATTAAATTATTGAAATGTATATTTTCTCATTAACAATAAATATATCTATATTTATATTAGAAAAAAGGACTACACAATTATTTATACAAGAAGAGGAAGAGTGAAATTATTGAGAAGTAATAAAGAGAAAGGGAATGTTTTTTACATAGGAAAATTTAATTAAAAATTAAAGAGAAATGGAGAAAAAAAAATCCGTAATAATGAAATTAAAAACAAACAAATGAGAAGAATCCATAAGCCTAAAACATATAATGATAGGATGTTTTGTTAAAGCACTTCATAGTGTAAAACTCATGAATGTAAAACTTCGTAAACAAAAATCCAATCATAATCTAGTAAGAGTTGATATGGTCCCAATGTAATCCCTAACTGATTTAAAAATTTAGATAACTTTAACTCCACAAATTAATTTAGATAACTTTAACTCCACAAATTAAGCATATCAAGACCCACAAAACCTAACCGGGTTAGGCATGTCAAGACTCACAACATAGCCGGAAAAAAGAATCTGTACTGCATTTGAACACAAGCTTAACCGTAGCAGTTAACGTTATCACAATTCGTTACATTTTCTATTCATAACGAAGTAACCTAACCAGCACGCGAGCAGAGCAGGCGCTGTGCCTATAAATTAATGTGTTATTGGATTGTTAAATTCACTCGTTAGTTTAAGTCTGAGGCTCAAGGTGTTGAAGAGAAATGTGGCCGCCTCCTTAAGCCGGTGATTTTCTCTGCCAAATTCTTTTTGTTTGCCCTGATATTTCATTCCATGAGGCGGCTTCTTTTGGCAGGGTACAGAGGCCACGGGACTGTGATGATTGATTATTTCTTTTTTCATATTCTCAGAGAGTAATATGCCCTGCTTTGGCGTGGCAGCCTGGCTGCTTACACCAAACACCTCTAAGCAGCCGCTGCAGCCTTCCATGGCACTCATCTCTGAAAGAAGGCGAATCTGAGTCCTCTATTATATTTTCTCTTATCGCCTAATGGTATGCAGAGAAATTATGATGCAAAAGCCGCTATAGTTTTCTGTATTTCAGCACTGTTTTCTGTTTCTTTAGTGAGTGTTAATAAGCTGATTTCCAGATCGAATGCGTAACTCATTTCTTTATTTTATTTTTGGCTTTAGCATATGCCTTTAGTAGTGAACTGCTGTGTATGGCTGATCTTCAAAGGGTATCTGGTTTGTGCTCTTATTTTCCCCTTGAATATAAATTTGGAAGGCGTTATGAACATGACCGAGCGGGGGCCAGTAATAGCTTTTTATGCTAGGGTTAGGCCTGCAAACCCTAAGATTTATTCAATTGAGTTCTGTCGAGCATCGGAAGGTGAGCACATCTTTTTGCTTTGATAATTGTAAAGAACGTCGACAACTGCATAGAATCAGCCAGTCATACCCCATGGTCGAGGAGGGTCAGAACAACGGTCTTCGCAATTTTTCTCGCGCTGCATCTCTGTCGAGCATCGGAAGGTGAGCACATCTTTTTGCTTTGATAATTGTAAAGAACGTCGACAACTGCATAGAATCAGCCAGTCATACCCCATGGTCGAGGAGGGTCAGAACAACGGTCTTCGCAATTTTTCTCGCGCTGCATCTCTTTATGACCGAAAATTTTAAATTATCGTTCAATTAATATTCTGTTTCTTCACTGTCCCTATCACAACCTTTAGAAAGCCGGCACATTCCAAATACCTCAATCAGGGTAAGGTTTAGAAAGGCTAAACCTTCGATGTGCAAATGAACCCTGTAACAGGGTATATACGCTCCGATAACGACTAGGGTGCACACTTAGATAACCTTCCGCTTTTCAAAATCAACTCTGCAACAGGTTCAAACCTCTCCAATAACCACCAGGGTACAACCTTAACTTCTCTTGCCAAATACTTCAATCAACCCAGCAACAGGGTCGAATCTCTTTACCGGTATACACCCTGAAATAAGCCTTCACATTCGAAGTACTTCGAAATCTTGGAATATCAACCCTGCAACAGGGTTGAAACTCTTCCAATAACCACCAGGGAATAACCGACAGTTTAAGGGCTCCAGTTTGAATATTAAACCTGCAATCCCTAACTGACAGAGGTTAAGGGCTTTAGTTTGAATATTGAACCTGCAACAAGGTTGCAACTCTACATTAACTACCAGGGAAACCGGGAAAATATAAGCTGAAATATTCCGATTACTTCTAGAACCAATAAGAATTTTAGTCCAGTTATGCATTCATTATTAGTGCCACCCATGAGAATTTCAGTCCAGTTATGCATTCATTATTAGTGCCACCACAGCTTCTGCATTCATTATTAGTGCCACCACAACTTCCTGTGTGTTAGTCAAAACTCACACAATCTTTATTTTTTGCAATTCAATTTTTTTCTGATTCAATTGATGATGAGTTAACCGAGTCTTCCAACAATCCTCAATTCAATTTTTTTCTGATTCAAATTGATGATGAGCTGACCCAATCTTTCGACAATCCTCTTTCTCCTAACTTTCTCTGATGTCTTTGAATGCATCACATTCCAAAATGAAATGTTTTTTTGATTCCACAGTCCCAGATGTGCAAAATGTACTGATGTGCAAAATGTACTCCCAAGCTTCTTTAGGCCTTTTCCACTGTCCTGTCCTGTTTCACACCGAAGTTGTGAGTTGTAAGTTGGTACCAGAAAATGCGAGCTCCAATGAACCGAAGTTGTTGTGAGTTGGTCCCAGAGTTGGTCCCACGAAACGCTAGCTCCAATGAACTCTGTTTCATTTCTAGCTTCACACTGAAGTTGTTGTGAGTTGTTGTTGTGAGTTGGTCCCATGAAATGCTAGCTCCAATGAACTCTTTCACATTGAAGTTGATGTGAGTTGCTAGTTCCAATGAGAGTTGGAGCTCCAATGAACTCTTTCACATTGAAGTTGAAGTGAGTTGCTAGTTCCAATGAGAGTTGCTAGCTCCAATGAACTCTGTTTCACACCGAAGTTGATGTGAGTTGGTCCCACGAAATGCTAGCTCCAATGAACTTTGTTTATGCTAGCTCCAATGAATTTTGTTTCATTTCTAGCTTCACACTGAAGTTGAAGTTGATGTGAGTTGGTCCCACGAAATGCTAGCTCAAATGAACTCTCTTTCACGCTGAAGTTGATGTGAGTCGGTCCCATGAAATGCTAGCTCCAATGAACTCCCACGAAATGCTAGCTCCATTGAACTCAAGTTGATGTGAGTTGGTCCCATGAAATGCTAGCTCCAATGAACTCTAGTTGTGAGTTGGTCCCACGAAATGCTAGCTCCAATGAACTCTCTTTCACACTCAAGTTGATGTGAGCAATGAACTTTGTTTCATTTCTAGCTCGTATGAACTGAAGTTGATGTGAGTTGGTGAGTTGGTCCCACAGCGAAGTTGATGTGTGTTGGTGAGTTGGTCCCACGAAATGCTAGCTCTAATGAACTCTCTTTCACACCGAAGTTGATGTGAGTTGGTCCCACATCGAAGTTGATGTGTGTTGGTGAGTTGGTCCCACGAAGTGCTAGCTCCAATGAACTCTCTTTCAGTTGATCCCACGAAATGCTAGCTCCAATGAACTCTCTTTCACACAGAAGTTGATGTGAATTGGTCTAGCTCCAATGAAGTTGATGTGAATTGGTCTAGCTCCAATGAACTCAGTTTCACACCTAAGTACCTAAGTTGATGTGAGTTGATGAGTTGTGAATTGGTCTAGCTCCAATGAAGTTGATGTGAATTGGTCTAGCTCCAATGAACTCAGTTTCACACCTAAGTTGATGTGAGTTGGTGAGTTGGTCCCACGAGAGTGAGTTGGTGAGTTGGTCCCACGAAATGCTAGCCTCCAATGAACTCTGATGTGAGTGAGTTGGTGAGTTGGTCCCACGAAATGCTAGCCTCCAATGAACTCTCTTTCACACCGAAGTTGATGTGACTTGGTGAGTTTGTCCCACAAAATGCTAGCTCCAATGAATTTTCTTTCACACTGAAGTTGATGTGAGTTGGCGAGTTTGTCCCACTAAATGCTAGCTCCAATGAACTCCCTTTCACACAGAAGTTGAGAGTTGGTGAGTTTGTCCCACTGGTGAGTTTGTCCCACAAAATGCGAGTTGGTGAGTTTGTCCCACAAAATGCTAGCTCCAATGAACTCTGAGTTGGTGAGTTTGTCCCACGAAATGTTAGCTCCAATGAACTCTCTTTCACACAGAGGTTGAGAGTTGGTGAGTTTGTCCCACGAAATGCTAGCTCCAATGAACTCTCTCCAATGAACTCTCTTTCACACAGAAGTTGATGAGAGTTGGTGAGTTTGTCCCACGAAATGTTAGCTCCAATAAACTCTCTTTCACATAGAAATTGATGTGAATTGGTTGTTGATCCTTAATTAAGCAATAAGAACTTTAGTCCTCCACAAAATACTAGCCCCAATAAACTTTTTTTTGAAAGTTGAATTTCTCAGTGTCTTTTTTTACTAGCTCCAATAAACTTTTTTTGAAAATTGAATTCTTCAATGTTTCTTTCCTTTAAATTAATAAAAAACACACCAATAATGAAAAATAAAAAATAAAACAATAATGCAAAACGCGGCTTACCGTTGGTGAGTCAAAACGCAGAATGAGAAGAACTTAATCAGCGAATATAAGCACATTAAGAATGAATGTATATTACATTAAGAATGGAAAAAGAATGAATGTATATTACATTAAGAATGGAAAGTTGAGTATTTATGTTTAATGAGATTTTAATCTTGTCATGATTGTGATAAAAATGTTATAATATAAATCCAAATTCAAAATTTAAAAGATTTCATGTAATATTATTGAACTTAAAATTTACATGGTCATATAAGGTTATGAAATTATTAAATTTAAAATTTGCGTTGTAATTTTTTTACACAAAAAGACATTAAATTAATTAAAATTTTCTTCTTACACAAAAGACGTTAAAGTTTTCTAAATTTAAAATTATTAAATTTAAAATTTGCTTTTACACAAAAAGACATTAAATTAATTAAAATTTTCTTCTTACACAAAAGATGTTAAAGTTTTTCTAAATTTAAAATATTATTGAATTTAAAATGTGATTTCATTAAAGGTTATTAAATTTAAAATTGCATAAGCAAAAAGCATTTAAATCTTCATTGTAATTTTTTTTTATACACAAACATTTAAGATTTTGAAATCATTAATAATATTATTAAAAATATAACTAAAAATTTATATTTTTTAATTTTTATATAATCAGATATATTTAATAAAAACAATATTTATGTAATTAACCTAAATTTAAATTCAAAATTAAAATGTTTTAATACATGTAATATATAGATATAAGTGTGTTCTAAATTTGTTTTTTTAGCTAAGAGCTCATCTATATACTTTACAAAATTGACATACCTAAAAAACAAATCTGCAATGTCATATACTTTACAAAATTGACATACCTAAAAAAACAAAATTTACATGTCATGCAATTTGCAATGTCAATTCATTTAGCTCTAAAGAGTAAGGTAGTGTCTGATTTGGCCATTGATTTTTAAATCGTTTTTCAGTAATTTAATCCCCTAATAGAGGGCATAAGCTTCAACTTGGTCATTTAACTCTAAAGAGTAGGGTAGTGTCTCACTTGGCCATTGATTTTTAAATCTTTTTCACTAATTTAATCCCCTAGTAGAGGGCATAAGCAGCTATTGATTTTTAAATCTTTTTTCACTAATTTAATCCCGTAATAGAGGGCATAAGCTTCAACTTGAGGGCATAAGCTTCAACTTGGTCGTTTGTCATGCATCCTAAGCCCCCCTAAGCCCGATGAATATTCTCCAACTTCAACTTACAAAATTGACATACCTAGAAAACAAATTTACATGTCATGCAATTTGCAATGTCAATTCATTTAGCTCTAAAGAGTAGGGTAGTGTCAGATTTGGCCATTGATTTTTAAATATTTTTCACTAATTTAATCCCCTAATAGAGGGCATAAGCGCTTCAATGTCGCGATGAATATTCTCCAACATAAAACACATCATCTCCAACATAGAACACCCATTCGCCCCTTTTGTCATCCCTAAAATTAATAAAATTTTAATAAAAATATCTTATAATATGAATATTCTCCAACATAAAACACATCATCTCCAACATAGAACACCCATTCGCCCCTTTTGTCATCCCTAAAATTAATAAAATTTTAATAAAAATATCTTATAATATGAATATTCTCCAACATAAAACACCCATCCTCCCCTTTTGTCATCCCTAAAATTAATAAAATTTTAATAAAAATATCTTATAATATGAATATTCTCCAACATAAAACACCCATCCTCCCCTTTTGTCATCCCTAAAATTAATAAAATTTTAATAAAAATATCTAATAAAATATTTTTTTAAATTCAAAATTTAAAATTGTCATCCTCCCCTTTTGTCATCCCTAAAATTAATAACCTTTTAATAAAAAATATTTTATAATAATTTAAATTCAAATTTAATTTGTCATCCCTAAAATAATAAAATTTATAATATCTTATAATATATTTTTAAATTCAAATTTAAAAAATTTCGAACCAAAGTATCTATACCATAAACTTAAAATTTAACTTTTAATAATTCATAGTACAAAAAAATGTTAGCATTAATTCAAAATTTATATTTTAAACTACTTTTAAGATTTAAAATTGGTATTTTGTATTATTTATTATAATGGGTTATCGCTAATGTGTTTTTTTAAGCAAACATTTATTAATTATTTGTAAAACCAAAATTGTTTGATAGTTCAAAAGTCTAAATATTTCTACCCTTTGAGAGCGTTTATGACCTTTTAATTGTGAGTTGGAGGTCATCAAGTGAAATTTTACCCTAGCTACATTTCTGTTCAACAATACATATCACCCCCATATATTGGTTGAACCCCCTCTAGTATGACCCATATCTAAAATCCATTCCACAGTTTCATGGGCTTTTTCAATGTTCGAGAGACATCCATTTTCTCCTACAATATCTTGCATATCTAAAACCCATTCCATAGTTTCATGGGCTTTTTCAATGTTCGAGAGACATCCCTTTTCTCCTGCAATATCTTGCTTTGTTTGGTGTGCAAGCTTTCCATATGCTTATAATATGTTGTTCCTCAACAAGCCTTAGCTCTTTGCCTTGTCATGGTGTTGTAGTGACTGAGAATTTTATTCTTCCTGAGCAAAACTGAACAATTGGTTTGTGGGGAGGATGCCAAAGGAGGGGACAAATTCTAGGTTGTAGGGAGAAGAATTCCAAAAATTTGTCATCATTGTTAAGCAAAAACCAAACAATTGGTTTGCGGGGAGGATGCCAAAGGAGGGGACGAATTCTAGGTTGTAAAGAGAAGAATTCCAAAAACTTGCCATCCTTGTGTTCACAAGCTCAAGGTGTAATGAATTGTCTATGATTTTTATTTATATGTGGGAAGTCACACATTAAGATACAAACTAAAGCAAGATATTTTTTTTAATATTTAAGATTACATCAAATGTGATTAAGCAGAGGTTTGTGAAATTGATGCTCCATTTATGAATTTGGCGTTAAGTTTCACAATATGGATTTTGTAAAAACCTTAAGTTCTTGTTTGTGGTAATGGTCAAATATCAAAAGGATTTTGTTTTTCTCTATCGATGAGGCATGCTTGTCATGATCATCTAATGGGAACATGTGTAGTTGTTTATTTGATTAAATATGATATTATGTGAAGGTAATAATAATTACTTATTGTACCTCAATAAAGAGTAGGCAAGGGAATGGTTGTATAGCGTTATGTATATAAAAGCATTTTATAAAGCTTTGAGTCTAAATCATTGTTGAATTTGAGTTAGTTAAAATTACTAGTTTAGAAGGTAAGTTAACATCCCTAATATAAAAATGGAAGAAGGGGGAAATATTTAGGCAACAAGAACACCTTTTATGCTTAAGGTTAAGTTTGCAAGTTATGGACAAAACTCTAATAACTTAGCAGTTCCAAATTATTGCTTATTATGAATCAATTTTGTTCCAAAGCTCATTTTGGGAGACTGTAACTTAACAAGTACAAAGCTATGCTTGATTCCTCAACTATACCAACTCAAAATTTAAAACATCATGTAATACATTGTGCAAAGCTATGTTTGATTCCTCAACTATACCAACTCAAAATCTAAAACATCATGTAAAACATTGTACTCCTTGATAAGAAAGCTGGAAAGAATGAAGTGAATGGCAAAATAATGGTATTAAATATAAAGAGTCTATAACGTAGACATATTTTTGTTCAAGCACAAGTGCACTCACATAAACTAAACATATTTTTTGTGATTCACAAGTGTGTGTGTGTATATATATATATATATATATATATAGAGAGAGAGAGAGAGAGAGAGAGAGAGACCACTCAAATCCTTGATTAGGTTATTTTTCTATTTCTCAAGTGATAGAAAAGTAACTAGATAAAGGTTCACTCATAGGCTATTTTCTCCCTTCTCTTACCAAAAAAATGAAAAACATCTTCATAAATTCACCCTTTCATAATTTAATTTTGCATTTTTTGAATTTGATATTCACACTTTTAAAACACTATTTTTCTTTAAAATAAATCCAAATTTAATGAAATAGTCATATATGTTATGTGTTGATGCTTATGCACTCATCAATATGCTTTATTTATTTATTTATTTTGTTTTATTTTGTTTTTTGTTTTTGTTTTTGTTTTATTTATTTTTTATTTATTTTGTTTTTTTTTTGGTTTGTGATCTAATCCTTTTATTCATAAACTTAATTTTTCTATTACAACTTGGGGAAACCACTACAAATCCTTAATTCTATTTTCCTATTTCGTGATAGCAAAACAAAAAGTGAAAACATCTTCATAGATTCACTTTTGAAAACACTAATTTTGACCATGTTTAGAGAGCCTTAGTTTAAAATAAATTCAAATTTAATGAAATAGTCATATATGTTACGTGTTGATGCTTATACACTTAATCACTTGAGAATATCAATTGCTTTATTTTTCTATTTTGATTTGTTAACTAATCCTTTTATTCATAAACATTAAAATGATAATATGCAAATAGGATTT